>CALSBV010012075.1:6056684-6081912 GCA_943590825.1 Bovichtus diacanthus | reverse complement strand
TTGACGGGCCCCCCTTCCAGGCCTGGCTCCAGACGGGGGCCCCGGGCTTCCTCCGGGCAGGGTCACACCTCCTCTTTTTTGATGTTTCATCATGATGTAGTTGTGCGTAGTGTTAAATATGCTGACATAATCTTATGCAATTTTGTATGGCAAGTATTTTGCAAGTCATGGAGTAAAATAAACATAATGTAATGCTGAAATTCAGCATCGTATTTGAATACGTATCCCTATATTTCTTTTGAAGTTTAGATGAAATCATTTAAATATGTGGTTTCCACCTAAACTGTGTAATCTTTTGTTTCTCTCCAAAAGTACACCATATATATAAATATTTATGCTTGTTTTTTTCATTATGGCATTAATTATTTTAGCATCAAGTTAACGTTTATTCAATTCAAGCCATTTAGATTAAGTTCATTATTCAAGTAATTTTATTATCTGTAGAAACGAAATAAAAGAGTTGCATGCAAATAAGATATTAGCTGCCAATTTACAAACCTTAGACAGATGTAGGCCTAAATAAAAAAAACAACAAGTGCCCTTAAACTGACCCTTATGAATCACCAGTTTGATTGTGAATATCATATGTAAAGGTGAAAGTGTGGATTCGTTGACACAGACCAAATTATTCTTATAATGTTTGTATGTGAAGACACAAGACATTAACAGTTTAGGTTGGAATCATCGGTTGTTTTACTCCAAGACAATCTTGTAATATTAGCAAATTGGAGAATATAATCAACTGCATTAATCTGATGACATTTGAAAAGTAACCACATTATTCCTGCTGGTTTAGAACCAGTAAAGCCAATGTTCATAAAATGGCTCTGTTCAATTCATAAATTGGCTGATCTCTCTCAGTCTTTAAGGGAGCAACATGCAGTCTCAATAACATGTTAGTCTGGTGGATCACAGGATTGAAAAAGGCAAATAAGTTGTGATGAAGCTCAGACCACATATTTTGGATTTAGTTTTTATTCTCAAGAACAGATTATTCAAAGTGAAATCTCTCCATATGAATGGAAACTCTTCTATTTTCCTCTTTCTCTTTAGTCTCCTAATGAATTAACAGAAACAAGTAAGGCATTGATAATCTCTTTTTTGCACCTGCATGTTGAATGGTCTGTGATGTAATTGGAGTACTTGATGTTGATGCTGAGTGTGAGATCTTACATTAGGTCAAAGTTAATGGATTCATCACTTAGGTGACAATGATTCGCATGAGGTATGCAGTCAGACCAGTTAAGTTTAAAGGTACATGTACAAGGTACCTACTTCGGAGATCTAGTATTGCATTCCCATGAGGTTGGAGTACTTGTGAGAGACAGATTTAAAAAAGAATGTTCAAAGTCAAAGCGGCAGAGGCTGAGAGATTCCTGACTTTTAGTCCCTAGTATGGGTAAAACTTAAAAAATACTGGATTCTACACTTCCCATTGTGCAACTCAATAGCATCTTTCATTAGACCCTCCTTTCCTCCTGAACCATGTTCCTGAATGAGAAGATAAGATAAGGTAGACTGGATTGTCATCAGTGTGTGCAGTATACATGCCATCTACATAAGAAACAAGTGCACACCTAGTACAATATGTAATAGTGATCAACACCAATGTCAATGCCAAACCCCACATCTAATGTCTGCAAGACGAAATTGGTTCAACATTTGAAAAGCTCTGACAAAGCCACAGCAGCCATGCAACACAGGCTGGAGTTGAGTCGGCCTTCTTGTGACAAGTAAACTGAACTTCCAACCAGTTCATGTTGTTTTGGACAATGCACAGTTTACAAGTAGGTAGGTGTACACACCAGCCTATTTTACAGTATATAGGGACATATTTCTGATAGAAGAACTACAGCCTCTGTTGAAGTTGTCAAAAACTGTAAAGCTTTTTAAACGTCAGTTTGTTCAAATTTCAAAAAACATGTTACTCTCTTTAAATATAAAAAATATATTTGTAAATACATCTCTGTACATTTCTCCTCTGGTCAGGTGATATGATATGTTCCTGGTGTCTGAAATGTACTATTGAGACACAGGAAATATGAAATATTTTTTTATCTTAAATCCCCCCTTGTTGCTTTTAAGCACTAATTTCTTATTTACCGAAATTATGTAATTATTAGGACATTTGGCAAACTTACTGCAAATACAAAGTCGGAATTTGAGCAGCCCCCAAAGTCCTGAAATGTTTTTCTTTTATCATAAGTTATGGAGCTAAAAAAGTAATTTCCTTTTCCATACAAGATATTATTTAATATCGACAATTTGCAGAAATACATTGGCTTAGAACAATTTCTGACTGAATAAATAGAATATCAGCCACCCATATAAACCTTTTGGGTTTTTTTTTGGTTTTTTTTGTTTGTTTTTTTACTTTTGTCGTTGGGTCAATAATTCGGGGGTGGGGATTTGCTTCTGGGGGACCAGGGAGCTCCACAGGACCCCTCGGACCCTGGCTGCGGCCCCCAGCCCGCTTTAACCCTTTTGAGGGTAGGGCCAGGTCGTCAACAATTTCCGCCCGTCCTCCTCCTCCGTGCTCTCCGCCCTCTTTAGTTTATAAAGGAGCCGAGCAGCATCCAGTCAGCGGGGTGAGCTCAGCCAGACGCTTCTGAACAGACGCAACATGGCGGAGAAAGGCAGCGAGCAGCCGCGGTCCAGCCGGCCCTGTTCGCCTGCAGCGCAGTAGAACTGTTCGGCGTCGGTCGGGTCTCTCAGGTGTGACGTGAAGGGACGACTTTAGCGTAAAAACTGTTGTGCAGATGAGCCGCGATCGACGCATTTGAGATGAGCCGACACGCAACAGGTAGGAGAGACAAGTGCAAATGTGCACGCGACAAAGCTTCACATCCACAATGGCTGATGTGGCCCTAACGTGTGTATTTCACTTACTAACTTCCGATAAATGTTTCGTGGCGGACTCGTCCTCATCACTTTGTAGAGTGCTGCTCATCAGCCAACTTTTTTTTTTTTTTTTTTTTTTTTTTTTTTTTCTTTCCCTTTTTCTAAAAGCTGTGAGGAATTTGCTTGGACCGGTTCCTCCAGCGGTCATGTTGCATGGACTGTTGGAAATTCTTGTCGGGCGTGTTTTCAATAAAAATAATAATTTCCCACAAACCTTTTTTTTTAAGGCGTCCAGGAGTCGGAGCAGGAGTGTGCCCCCTCCCCGCTGCCTGCTGATCATGTGCTCAACTCTGCAGCCGTGTTATTCCCTGGTAGCTATTCATTCGCCTGGTATTGTATATGTACAGTAATGTGGCTAAACTGCATTTAGTGACAAGCTTGGCCAGGAATGGTAAATTGTCAATGCAGGCCTGCAGAGCTCATCTCAGCACTTTAGGGTCCTGTATTAAAGTGACTGATGCTGAGGACTGCATCATTTATGGAGATATTGACAGTAATCAATTACAAGTTGCAGTTATTTTAGCAAGATTGACTTTTTAAAAAAAAAAAATTTTTTTATTATATACCAGTGTATGTGCTAGACCAAAATTATGGAATCTTTTCTTTTACCGGGAAACGCTACACATTTGAGATCGTTTGTTATCTCTCTGTACAGGTGCTTTTGATCAACATGGCTGCCCTTTGATCGTGTTCCCAGTAGATGAGCAAGCCAAACTCTCCTCAGAACTCAGCAAAGCAGAAGTGGTGGACTTCATAAATTACTTTCTGGTTCTGCACAAGTATGTGGAGTCAGACCGGCTCATTGTGTGCATGTGAGGTGAGCGGGAGTACAAGATGTGCTGATGGTTGGATTGTTCTCTCTCGACAGTAGGAAGCAGGAGAAGGACAGTTTGGTGTCCGTGGTGGCTGATCTGAGGCATGCCTCGCTCCCTACGACCAGGGTCATCGCCGAGACTCTGCTTCTGCTTGAGGTACTGTCATGGCACAGTGCACTGTGTGATGCTGCAGCATGTTTCCAATGATTGTTCTGAAACTAGATGTCCACCGCATGCTCAAAGTGACTTCTAGATTTCCACGGTAATGGCTTCATAATTAGATGGCCCTTCTGTGACGGATGGTAGATACTAGCCTGACCATAGATGTGATTGAAGAACTGATTTATAGTCCAAGATGGTGCCTGTTCACTCTGAAAGTCTGTCTCTACCTGCTGTGCGGCCCACTGTACTGCCTGCACTACGTCTCTTCCTGGCCTTGCCTATTCGGCCCTACTCAACCCATCGACTTCACATTCACGCACAGCCCCATGGAAAGTTTTTACAAATATGAAACCTCCTAGAGTTTAAACATTCACAATACAAAGCTTAATCATCGACCTTGTCTTCAGTTGGAGGTGTCCAGTCAAGTATTTAGATTCTATTTTACAATAGAAGTCAATGGGGGGGAAAGGCATTTTGGGCTACAGGGGATTTTTTTTTTTTTTTGTCACAGCACCACAGTTGGAAATGAGGCCGACTAGCTGCACTGTATCCAGCTCTCTTAATACGTATACATCCAAATTGACTGATCCTAAGCCTCTTGACCAGTAATCATAGCTTAGCATGAACTAGGACGTTCGTCATCTTTCGGCTTTAAAGGGATAGTTCTGTTGGTTTTAAAGTGGGGTTGTATGAGGTATTTATCGATGGTCTGTGTATTACCACATGCATGCCTACTTGGGTGATGCAGTACACACACTTCTAATGTTTCCACACTATTCCACTAGCCTACAGGCAGGGGTTAAAGTGGGCTGGAGCAATCCGGAACAGTGTTCCGGCACCTTCGATTTAATAAGTAAATCAATCTGATGGGCAGTTTCATAAAAAAATAATAAAGTAAAATGGAAGCCTGTTTTCTGAGATGTGCAGGTGACTGGCGTCAAACACTTCTAAAAATGCTTTCTATGTGGATTGGCCGTTAAAGTTTCCCCACCGACAAAATCCCACTCTGCTGACTGTTGCAGATAAACATGGATATAACGGTGCTGGATTTCAAATGTGCTCCTCCTTGTGTCTCAAAAGCCTGAAGCTTGTAGGTGTGTTTTTGTATTCAGGATATCAGTGGAACGCTCGGCTCTGATTGGGTAGGAATGTTCTCCCATGTCTCTCTACTCTCCATGTTTCCATGGTTTCTTATTTAAGTCCCAGCAGCCTGTTAATGTTCGTTCACAGAGAACTTTGGAGATATCGAACGTGACGATCAGCTTTTACTCCACTTTTAATTTAAAATCGGATGTAGTTGGGTGGAGTAGAAAACTACCACATCCTTCAGTTGCATGAGGGCATCGACAGTTGACCCTTTCTTTACTTCCTCCTGTTGTACCACTGGGCATCATGAGTCTTTGAGCAGTGTTCAGCACTGGGTCCGGTGCCACGAGCGGTAATAATTCATGCCCCCTCTGTTTTAAGATGCATGTATCTATATCGCTCGCTGACGTTGTTGTGCGTACTGTGTAGGTGTGGTGCTGAGCAGAGTGCAGCGGAGGAGATCTATACAGACTGAACACATCACTTAGTTTGGTTTCTAGCATGATTGCTGCTTGTGGTTGTAAATGGAACGTTTGGCCCAAATTCCATTTTCCCCATCGAGCTGCAAATCGTACATAAATACAAAGTATATTTAGGCTCCATTAATGCTGTGTTCTAATGCGACTGTTCGGATTTATAAATGTATTCTTTGATTTTGAAACGGTAACCTAATTATGTTGGTATTAAGGCCTTTCTGAGACTATTGCATGGTTACATTTATGAATTTTATTTTATGAAAGAAAGCCCCCTTAGTCTCTTCATCTGTCTGTCTGTCTACTGATGAGGTTGTGATTATCCCTCTGCGATTTCTTCAGCATAATGTAGATAAATGACACCAGAGAACAAATATATCTTATGTTTCTGTCATTTTGGGGGGGTCTCTTTTCTCCTCATTAGGCAGGAAAGCAGAGAACTGACAGGAGAGAGATGGGCAGCATTATAAACCTCTAGGCCATAACAATGTCAATTCTAATTAGAAGGCATTTCTAAATGATAAAGGATAATAATATCCCTAATGAACTGTCCGGTCCACCCATTAGGATTGCATATCACTGCCTTTTTAAATAAAAACAGAATCTTTCCTTTATAGCTGTACTGTGACCTTGCATGCATCATTGATCCTTGTAATTACCATCCTGAAGAGAGCATTCTCCTTTGCTACAGAAAAGATAAGACCGGTATTTTATGTAACCTTGCATATTGCAAGTGAAAGTATTGTACAAGTTCAGATCAGACGGATTGTACGTACAGAGCTTTTGTGAAACGGCAGCTTGGTGTTTGTCTGAATTATGCATGAAAGGACTTGGAGTGGGTCCTCAGCACAGTGACGCGCTCAACTTGTGATTGCCCTCTTGACTAGCAGAGCTCTTTCCTGCAGCATAAAGTTATGCAACACTTGTTTTATTGATTCAAAGAGCTGTAGTCTGATCTTCAAAGTACAATACCAAGTGTGTCATGTCAGTGGTGGAAACCCTGTGAGTGTGGGAAGAGAAGGGGGGGGGGGGGTCACATGCATGGATGGTCACATGCTTGGTTATTTAATAGAAAAGCCTCGGTGAAATTACATGAAATGAGCACAATTACGTAGGGGATGCTGCATTTTCACACTCAGATCAACGGTTCACTTAAGGAGAAAAAAAGTTTCTCTGTCGTAGCTGCTGGCCTGATGTCTTGCATGCAGACATGTTTAAACATTTATTCTGTAATTACAAACTTCTGGGATAAGGACACAAGATTTCCATTCTGTCTTAACTTGTGTGTTGTGGTGTTTGATCTGATCTTATCTCTTTCCCAAATAAAATCATTACAAAAGAGCATCACAAACTGAGCTAACTTGTTTTTTTTTCTCTTACTTTTCTAGCTGCATAAGAGGACTGTCCACAGTGTGTACATAATTCAGCCCAAAAAGAAGGATGTTGTCAAGCTGTTGCTGAAGCTCCTGGCTCCGTCAAAGTCTTACACTGCCTCTTTCAAGGTGAATGAAACGACACGCACACACCGTCCTCCTGGTTTTGTTTGGATTTGACTTCAGGAGGTAACTCTGTTCTCATCTTTTTGCAGAAAGTCCTTCTGAAAGAAATCGCAGAGCTTTCCAACTACATTGACCGAAGCCAGCTAACGCCATCACTGGGCGGCTACCTTATTTACTGTCACCGGAGTTGGGTGGACTTCATTAGGGTAATATATTTTTCATACCTCTGTCTATAGCTCTACTCTTGACTGTTTCCAAGGAAACCATGAGTGCTACAGGGGTACACATGTCTGAGCTGGAGAGTAATGCTTCATCACATGGCAACACATGAATGTTAATATATGTGCGTATAACGCAGTACTATACATAATTTAGTCCTAGTTTGGGCATTGTCAGCTAGCTTAGCTAACTGATAGCCAATGTAAAAAAAGCAGCAGGCGTTAAGAAAGGCTGTCTGTAGGGGTGGAAATAAAAGAATTGCAATGACTATCTTAAAATCAATTAATGAAAATATACATGCATTTAAAGCAAGTTCTGTACTTTTAATGTACTCCTTTATACTATTCTACTAGATTAGCTTCTTCATGGGGATGGCTAGCTGACCAGATGTTGTGATTGGTTAACGCACAGGTTGATGTTATCGAGACACTAAACGGTGCTAAAGTTATCAGGACAAATGTACCTTTTTGTATTGTATTCTGTACGAATTCCAAACGGCATACTAATGCTATAATGTATACATTATGAACTAATATAGACTGTGCAGTATTTTTGGAAGTATGAAACAGTAAAGTACATCAGCTTTTGTGTACTAACGGGAAAGAATACAATGCATTGGCCTGCATCATGACATCAATAACAACTTGTGCTAAAATCCACTACTTGGAACACAATGTGCCTCATGCGAGAAACTTATATGAACAGATTTGTGCCTGAACTTTCACATTCACCAATAAAATTCAGGAGTGGTCTAGACCTCTTGTACGAATCACACTTATACTGATTTAAGAGTTCAGCGGCCGTTTATAGCAATTTGTGGGTGTTGACTATGCTCATGATCAACATGCACCTCCTTGTGCAGGAATCCTTCGAGGTGAAACTAGCCATTTAAGACGAGCTTGTGCAGTAAAGAGGGTTTGCGGAGTCGGACTTGGAACACTTATCAACAAACAAATTAAGAAGTGTAGAATAAGAATAGAAAACTGTTCATACATGTGTACATAAATATAAAATCAGCGGAATCTGCATCAGTATCCTCTATTCACTTGGCAAATGCACCTTTTTATAAATATTTGATGAATATACTATGCACAAATACACACGGATGGTATTAATATTCAATAAATGTATGAAAGAAATTGGCATCCCTCCATGAACATTCTGAGCAGTTCTGTGTGTGAAACACAGATATCTGAGCGATCCAAAGCAAATCTCCTGAAGCGGTCTTATGATCAGTCAGAAGGTTTAACACAAAGTAACATTGTCCTGCTGTCCTCGCAAATACACGCTCAGTTCTTCTGTCCAAGTCTGAAGTAGCGCGCACACAAATACCGTGTTTATGTGACATACTACAGCCAAAATATTTATTCCTCCTATTTTGTATTTGAAGTATTGCTCTCTGTGATGGAGAGCTCGACTCCTCAGTCAGGAGATGTTTTCATGTGTGAATCCATTGAGACCCGTCTGAGCGGCCTGCATCTATTGTTTGTTACCTTGGTGAAGCGTGTGCAAATGCCTCGCGTGATCAGCTGACCCTATTGGCAAGTGAAAGGAGCCCCTCTTCATTACATTATACAGTCTGTCATGTTCAACTGGGGCATTTGGGAAGGATGACAGTATTCATTAACCGCTCTCTGCCTATAGACCTACATATAGGATGCGACTCCATAATCTCCACTAGACCTACAGTTAGGTTGTGGGTGTCGCACAATGCAACAACTTCTGTTGAGCATAAATCAGAGCAAGCCTACAATCAGTTTATCAGCAGCTTAATTTATTATTTAAAAAAAAAATAGACAATAAAAGTGTTTTTTATGACTTTAGAACAGGTGGCAAAAAAAAGGTTTTGCCAGGATAATTTTTCTATGAACATGTTTTGCCAGGTGAATTTGTTGTTGTAATTCTCATTTTGGCCAGAGGAGGCTTTAGTGCAACGCTACCCCATGTTTTTAAATGGGACTAAAAGTAGCAATTTATGCAACAGTTATGTTAGATAACCTGCTAACATACAACATGTGCTGTATATACCGTGTGTTTGGAGTGCATGTAGAAAATGGAACTAAAAGCATTCGTCTTTTTCTTCCAAGTGAGTTTTGCTAGAACATGGGGTAGTGGTGCACTTCAGCCTCTTGTGGCCAACATGAGTATTACAAAAACAAACAAAAGATCCAGACAAAACAAAAATGGTCCTGACAGTTCTTCAGTCACCAACACAAGAGAGAAAACAACTTTGATCAGGTTTAGAAAATGGATCTCCTAGAATGTTTTTTTTTTTTTTTTTTTTTCCCTGACCTTTTTTAAGGGGCTAATCAAAAATCTAATGGATAAAAAATGTTTACAGTTAAAAGTTTGAAAATATGACCTTGTTAAGAACACAATAGCACACTTTGCATATGAAATTGCCTCTGGCCCTGTACTGCTCCTTGCAGGAGATCGATGAGTTTGTTCAGGAGTTCCTGTCTGTGGTCCAGCGGCTGCCCTCGTGCATCTCCACCCTGCAGGCTCTGTCCAGGCTGCCGCTGCCCTCAACCTTCAGCGAGCTCAAACACTTCTGCTCCACCAATGAAGTCAAGTTCCTGCAGCTCAGGAGGTCAGCCTCAGAACATTTTGAGAATACAAAAATCAACTGGAATTAAGCTTATACTGTCCTCCTACTTCCAGGGATATGTAACCGTTGCAAATATGATCTGCGATTATCTCTAAAGTAAGTAAAGTAAAACCACTCTGCGCTGGCTTTGCTGCTGTTTTTTATATGGAGAGACTGGTGCTGCTCGACTAGGCTAGTTCAAATTATTTCAACTTTGTCCTCTCAACCAATGAGATAACCGCTGTATGAAGCGGCTCAGGCAAGCAGGGGAGGTAACCATAGAAACAAAACTATCTGCCTTCAATGCAAGGCTCTGCAGGCTACGTCGCGCTGAGCGCAGAGGACACGTCCTATCATGCGAAGGAAGCTTTTTGTTAACTAAACCTACAAATATATTTCATCAGTGACTGGCAACAACAATGAGTGATTGTTAGCTGTTTTGTAGCGAGCTGTGTGCTCGAGTTTAACCTCTTGAATGTGAACATAGCTGCAGTTCATTCAAAGGCAGCAGCCATGTTAATTTGAAAATTACACTAAATTGCGGGATGTTAAATGAGCAGTGTTGAAAAGTGTAGCAAACCAGTGAAGGTTACATAACCAAGAAACAAAACACTGAATTGTTTGTTATATTTTCTTTTACCCACCACTCCATCTTCATACTAACCTGTATTAATATTTCTATGTACGTTCTGTTATGCAGGCAGCTGGGTCTGGATGACCTGCTGAGGCACTGTGAGAGTATTGTGGAGAAGCTGCGTTACCCCGAGAAGGAGCCGTGTTACCAAGCCATGGCTGGCACTGCCCTCTTCACTCACACCACCTTCGACATGCTCCAGAACCACAGCAGGTACTGCAGGCAGCTCCCAGAGTTGCTCAAAATAATTCTACTGCTCTCAAATGCCTTATCTTAATCCACTGTAATAATACGTATACCTCACGATGTTGCAATGGCCTGTGTTGCACAACAGCTAAAGCACCTTGCCAAAATTAGTTGACTAGTATGGTTTTTGAAAGCTGCAAAATGTTTTTTGTTCATCTTAGCGGCCATAGCTGACATTTTAGGGAAATTAAAATCTGCAGTTGGTAACTTTATTTAAAATAACTTTTCATCATATTTGCTGAAACTGTCTGTATATCCTGACAGCAGTGCATGAGACGGATAATCTGTAATCGTAGTATATGATGTTCCTTTGCTGCCCCCTCCCAGTGCTCCTAGTGGCATTTGAAAGCTTCCACTGCGTCGACGAAAAACGACCAATCAGAGCCGAGGAGTCTCTAACGCAGTGTCACTGCTCGTGAGCGCCGATCAAACTGTCAAACTGTCAAACTAGGCAGCGCTGATTTAAAAAATATTAATCAAGATTCTGATGTTCCTGCATTGTCTATTTCTTGCCTCGGATGTTTGCAGAAACATATTTTAGTGTACCGTTTAGCTGTAAAATTTGAAAGTTTATGGCCTGGCTGCCATCATGAAAACAGTCGAGCCAAAACCAAACATGCCCACTGGCCGTTCATTTAGCTATTTGAGATGTTTTAGCAACGACTAACTGGCCCATAGTATGTTGTAATGAATATAAATTGATGATGCCAGCTGTTAGTTAAAGATCTCTTTTGTGTTATACAGGATATGTGCAGCTGTGGAAAAAGTGGAGCAGCTGTCACAGCAGGCCTTTTCCAAGGCCCGTCTGCAGCTGCAGATGTTCCAGCTGCGGGAGGATGCACTGCAGGCGAGTCTTTGGACAACTGTTTGGGTCTGAGAGGGCTTTTGGCTTAGTGTTTAAACGAACAGTGGTGCAGTTGGACTGCTGCGAAAGCTGTCAATCAAACTCTACTGCGGATTAAACGAGAACGACTACCTGAAAAGTAGGGTCACGGTCTGCTTCCACGCCTACTATGCTGTGGTTTAAAAGCAAAATGGACTATATACGAATATGTGATTTTTATTTTAATTTAAATTTTTTAGCATGAATGTATTTATCTAAATCATTTTGTAGTGCCAACTATTCAAGTGAAAAGGAGTCAAAACCTGCGAGCTCTGCATGTGTCCTCATCTGTGGTGGCTTTGTGTGACTTGGCCTACTTTTTTTAATGAGGAACTGTCTCCCCCCTCAACATTATGAATAATGATAACGCATAGAAACGGAACAAAAAAATGAGGCTTTTTTTTTTTTTTCTTTTTTTTTTACCATAACATAATGTTGCAGTCCTGACTAATAATTCTCTATATTAGTTATTTCTTTCTGAGCTCTTTACTGGACCCATTGTTTTTATTTATCTTCTCTGGTGTTACAACGTGCAGCATGATTTTCTGTTGGTCGCCAGAATTTTATTTCCCCACGTGGCTCCATGTTGTGCTGGTGATTTTAAGGGAAACTCATTCAATGAATAGTTTTTATCCTGCAAGTCTGAATGACTCATAAAAAGCCTCATCTGTAAAAAGCCAGTATGAACATAAACCTGACTAAACTAAAAGTCAGTGGTGTATTTATTTACGTTTTCACCTTGGTCCAGACCAAATGAATGACTACAGTTGTGGAAGTGCCCTTAATGTGTCGCGCAGATTTGAGCACCTGGTGTATTCATAACGCTTCTGAGGACAAAATTATATTTTCTAATCATGACGTTGTCTTAGAATTTCCCCTTACGGTTAGGACTAGATGCTGGTGTAAAAAAAAAAATTTTAAAAAAAGTTATTCATAAAGCATCTTAGCACTTTTTTTAAAAGAGCTCCTAAGGTTAAAAACTTTTAGAACTAGGAAGGAGGACTTTTAACTGTCTTAAAAGTTTCTTAACCAGTGCTTAAGAGCTACAATGCTCTTTTCTTTACTCAGTTTGAATCTTTAACTGTGTTGCTTCAGTGTTGGAAATAATATGTTGCTGTGATTTAATTATTATTCTTTTCAAAAGTTTTAACACTACAGTCCTTCCCTTTTTTGATACAAGTATAGTGATGATCTAACCAGTATGATAAAATGTCTCCGTACTCTCCTTTTTATAGCAATGTAAGTAGCTGTGGTAAAAATGTCAGACTACCTCGAAGAACTAAATGTGTTTACTTCTGCTTACAGATCACAGAGCAGATCAAAACTCTTCTTCTAGAGAAACTTCAGCCTTATAGAATAGAGATTGCCAAGGATGCTGTAAAGGCAGTGATGTTGGTGTCCGAATTTGAGGCATCCATTCACAGTCCTGCCATGGTACTTGTGATATTACGTGTCTTTTTCATTACTTTTTGTAACGTGTAGCCTGTGTTCGTTTTTTTTTTTTTTTTGAGATGTGGCCTGAATGTAGTCCAGGCTGTTTATAGTGCAGACCCAATCAGACTGTATTGTTTTTTTGTTTTTTTTCCATTTAGATATCTAACATCACTCTCATCCATACATACTTTTGGTCTCTATTCTATCTTCAAATAACTCCAAACCCTCCTCTCCTCTCACCCACCAGGCACTTATTCGCTGTGCTGAAGATGTGATCCACAGGGTGGCAGATATCCTGCTGTTCGACAGTCAGACCAGAGAGCACTGGGTTCTGGATGTGGAGCGGTTGAAGGAGAAACTCCACTCTGCTGTGCACTTCATTCTCCAAACCCTCAGGGCGGTCTCCAGCTACCATCATCACTACAACAAGGCAGGTTGTCAGCGCTTGAGGACCTTTTTAACAGTGCTGTAGTGTTTTTGCTATAGTTGAAAATCACCCATCAACTGCAGTGTCTGCTACTGTAAAGGAGCAGAAAAGATGAGTTGATTGTCCGAAAATTAACCATTGACCACTTTTATAATAATTAAACGTAATTTCTCAAATAGAAATATTTTTTTACGCACCGTCTTCATGAGGATTTGCTGAATTGTTTGCATGCGAGATGTTTTATTTGGATTGCAGTTTAAGTTGGCACATTGTTCAAAGTGAAGTGTAAGCATTGAATAATTCGAGTTTTTAGCTTCAAGTTTGAGCCCTGTAGGCAGTTAAAATTGTCTGCTAAACTCTCCGCTGTATAAGACATGAAAACGGTTGAAATGTCGTTTGATGTGTAAAACCTGAAAGCAGATGAACTGTCGGTTGAAGGTTAAGCGTCTGAAATGTTCACTTTCATTTCACTTGGTTTTTATAATTTAGTTTACAGTTCAAGCAGTGGAGATAGTTGAAGTGTCGGTTAGTATGCAAGCAGTGACATTGCCCCCCATTACCCCTAACCTCCCAAAATGCGAATCGTGAGCCTGTTTATTGTTCCTCTTCAGGCCAACAGCTGGTACGATCTGGTCCTCTGTGAGAACTTTCTCCAGGCGCTGTTGTCAGGAGTTAATGGAGACGGTGCTCCCACACAAAGGCAGAGGAGCAACTTGGGCACGATCCCTGCATGGAGGTACAAAATGTCTACTTTCCTCAAGAAGAATCCCCCTCCAGATACGGAGGAGCTCATTCATCTGGCTCATCTTTCTAACGCCATCCCAGATGGTCACCTCCAGGGGGCAGGCAAGCAGATGTCTCAGCGGTGAGTTTCATGTCACAAAGAGGTTATGAGACAGATGTTTCTTTTATAGTAGTGCAAAGTATTGGTATGTTTGACATTTGCCACATCAATTTGCATGTCGATTTGTTCAAGTGCAGTTATAGGCTATGGTGTCAAAACACTTTGTATCTAAAGAAATCTTGACGTCTGCAGAGAAGTTTGAGGTCACTTGGACTATTTCACTTTCATTTGACTTTTTTCTCCCAAACTAGGGGACCAGAGGACAAATCAGGGGTTGCAAGATGGTTATAGGGATACGAAAGAAAAGTAGATATTGCTTAATTTTAAGGGGTCACAAGCCAAAACGATTGAAAGCCGCTGGTCTAACTAATCGCCACATCACTTTCTTATAAATAAATAAATCCTTTTTTAAGTGTTTGGCGATATGATGATGTATACACTCGTATCTTCAAAATGTAGACATTCCATTCTGGTTATATTTATCTTTTTTTTCCTTAGATCTTTCAACCTTCTTTCTTTAACTTGGTCATTTAATTTGTATCGCCCACATGTTCTACTAAATCACCTCCAACAATTGTAGACATGGAACCTTTTGGCTGAGCAGAATCAGTGTTGACACCTCAACATTTTAAATTGTTGACAAACTAATGTATTTTTCTGGTACTGTTAAATGCCAAATTTTACAACAATCTTTAAATGTTTTTATTCCTCAGGTGCATGACCCTGAGGAAACTCCTCATGTCCTCCGGCCCTGTGGCTGTCGGTCACCTGCAGCTGGCCTTACAGTGGCAATATGAGTTGTTGCGGAGCAGCCATGTAAATCACTGCCCTGCTGACGGTGCTACAAACGCAACAGCTAAGGGAGTTCAGGACCTCACTAAATGTGAAGATGGTAAGAAAGCAGCCCGTCTTCCTCAAACGTCTCCATTGACTCCGGCATCTGGAACGATTTCAGCTGAGGGCAAACCCCCCTCCCTCAGCTCATTCGACTCGGGCTTCGATGGAGCTGGGAGCTGCCAGCTGGAGGCCTGGGGAGGGAGGGAAGGAGTGGAAGGTGTGTCCAGATCAGCTGGGACTAGGGACTCTGTGAGACTGGCCACGAGTCAGCCTCAAATCCTCAAAGAGAATATCTGCAGTGACTCTGAAGATCACAGAGAGGAGTTCGACCTCGGCTCTGTGGGAAACTCCTCCAGGGCTAGCATCCACATTGTCCCGAAAGTAACCGTGGATTCCCTCAACTTGGAGATCAAAGTGAAGCGCTCCGCTGCCCTACCCAATAATCCTTGGCTCAGCTTGCCGGTAGACAATCTGGAAAACTCGTACACGGTTACCATCACACAGAACCCAACACCGCAAAAGGGAGATCTACAATTCCTTGATCCCTCTGATCCCGGCACGAATGCCAATCAGTCCAGCAGGTGTCGAGATCAGCCCACACAGACGGACGCGTCGAGCAGCACACAGCCCCGAGGGCCACAGTCCATGGACTGGACACTGCATTCACAAAGCAGTCTAGAGGATCCTGAGCTGAGTCCCATTCGCAACGTCCTCTCCAGCACGATCACAGATGGAAGAGACAAGTCCACCTGCACCACAGAGGGGATTCCCACTCTTCTCTGGGATTCTTATGACTTCCATGAACAGAATCAGGATGCTGTTGATAGGTAATGCATCCGTTTCACCATATTAAGAGTCACAAGCTTATTTATTATTTAAGCTTATTTATTAAGCCCTTATTTATTATTTACAGTGTTCTCAGACAGCCTCCCCTTATCTGCAAGATTTCCGTCTGATGTTGAATCCAAAATGCTTCCACACATTACTTATCAGATGATTTGGCGTCATGATTTACAATGAGATAGTTTACTGAAGGCAACATATGGGTCCATCAGTGCAACAGGTCACGTCAAGCTTTCCCTTCTAGCATAGTATTTATGCGGTTTACAGTAGGGCTGCACGATGTGAGGAAAATATGCGTTAAAAAAAAAAAGAAGTGATTTGTTACATTTAAAAGCAGTTTTCTACCGATGCTATCAACCAAGTAAAAATCGTTGAGTGCAATATCGCAGTCTTTATCGAACAAGTTGACATTTGTTGAATGTGAATGTCCCAAGTATTTGTTTGTAGACTTTTGATAGTAATGTATGTGCTGGAAGATTTGTTTGGGTAAAATTAATGACCAGAGTGGTACTTTGCCTGCTTTTTTAAATTATTTTTTCAGTGTGATCGATATCTCCCTAAATGACTGGGATGTGAAGGAGCAGGAGGATTTGAGCGAGGTGGAGAAGATCCTGGTCAGGGCTGATGAAGTGCTAGAGGTAAGAGAGGCCCCATTAGAGAAAAGGAGTGAATGGTTGCTTTCTTCAAGGCTGCTACTAGTGATCGTTTTCACTGTGAAATGTCAAATATAACTTCAGAGGCCCACCACAAGTTAAAAGAGCCTGTTGATGTATTAAGTTCTTAGTCGATGTGATCAAAAGTGTTGCTCTACAGAAAGAAGAGCATGTTCTGGCTCAGGAGGCTGTGCTGGATGCCCTGCTGAGGTCTGAGAACAGGCAGCATCAGTGGCCGCTGTGGGACCGCGAGTCCCAGCTCGCTGTGGTATGTTAAACACACTGTAGCTGTAAACTATGATGTTGGGAGGCCACTCGTCAGTGACCATGGTTACATATTGTAAATGGATTTGATCAATGAGGTTCAGCATTTTCCTAATTTCCAGGCTGTTCTGGTTCTTGTATGAGTTGCACTACATTTCCCAGAAATCAAGGTACTGGCAAATAAATAAGTGGTGTTTTTTTCTCTTGAACCATTCCAAGGTGGTACTCTTTTTGATCTACTTAACCAGGGTGACCCTTACAGGCCATGCTATCTAATTCTTCTTTTCATTATTCCAAACAAGCAGTTGTTTTCTTTTTCCAGAAACATAAAGCCAGTGTGTGTGTGCCAGACTCTGAATAGACACCAACAGGAATCTTATTGTGTTCCTCATTTTCATTTGTGTACCTTGTGCTTGTCAGCCAGTGTAACTAGAGAACCACAGTATATACAGCCAGTGTAAACCTGACGTGTTTGTTCGTTGTGCTCTATTTTTCTTCTGCTCATTTTTAAAGATGTCATCCAGTGAGCTGGCTGAAGCTGGTGTTCTCGGCTTCGAGGATTACCTTGACCCTGCAGAATCTGACCACCTCAGTGAACCCAGATCAACTGGATCTGCAAGTGAAACTAAGTCTTCTGAAGGTGACGGGCACTGCACTGATGCAGTAGTATTTCACAACAGGCCGGATCTGCTGATTGAGTTAAGGAAAGTCCAAGTCCTGGATGAGCTGATCGTGGAGGAGAACATGAAGATCCACAAACTTCGACACTGCATAAAAAAGTCCATAGAGGAACTCTCTGTGAGCAAACCTCCGGATACAAACGGGCCGTCAAGTATGAGCAAAGAGAGGGAGGCTTTTCGGTTACAACTGGAAAAGGAGAAAAGGGAGGTGGAGAAGCTTGAGAAGAGCTTGGACAAAGAGCGTAAAGTGAAGAAAGACCAGGATGGCGCTAGAAAGGTTGTTAAATGTTCTATAATGGAGAAGTCTCGACGTGAGAATAAGGAGCACCAAGCCCTCTGTGATGAGCTTTTATCAGCTAGTTGTAACGGATCACAGAGAACTCCTTCAACATCTTTGGTTCAGAATGATTCTCAGGCTCAGGAGGCCTGGAAGACTGAAAACATTCAAGCGGTGTTGGCTCCTGATGTTGCCAAAGAGGCTGCACCACAAGACTTGGTTCAACTTCCGGATTCCCAATGTCAAGATGATTGCACTGGAGCCGAGCCCTCAGTATTTCATAGAGCTACATTAAATAATACCTCTGATTTGAAGGAACCTCCTGAAGAGGTGGGAATCCAACCTCAGGGATGTACCTCTGGGACCAAATTAGACGAACCTGGTGAGGATGCTTCCCTCACCTCTGAAATTAGTCCAGATGATGGAGCGTTTGACCCGGGTGGAGACTCCCACCTTCCTCCTGTGACTGAGCCAAGAAAGGCTTCGCTTACTGTGAACGAGAACCTGGAGCACAAACCTTCTCATTCCCCAGAGCCGCAGAATCCAGCTCTGCCCTCGGTTGCTCAAGATCCCGGTTTTATGCAACTGGATATGCAAGATAAACCACCTGATGCACTGCCAGAGAGTGTGACTCCCGCCATCAGTCGCAACTTAGTTCTCAATCCAAATGTGGAGGAACACAGAAACAACAATAATAACAACCATACACTCGCAGAGGGATGCAAGATGTCATTAGAAAACTTGTCTGAAATGGGCACTGAAGATGAAGAGGATACTTCGGTGGCGCCTGCATGTTTGCTACAGACAGATTTACAGCCAGCAGAGGAAATCCAGACTGTATCTCCTGCAGATGAGCCATCAGCACCCCAGCTGCCTCCTGACCAGCCTCTGGAGTTTGAACCCGATGGAGGAGATGAGCAAAAAGAAGACTTCCCTGATGGTGTTCAGAGCTCTGAGTCCATGAAGATATCAGGCTCTGGGTCAGCTGGGATTCAAGCCCAGCCTAACATCAACATGAGACGGGTACATTTTCTATTGTCATATACAGGGTGGCCACTTTTTAAGTTGTGTTCTTTTGAAGTTCCTCAATGGAGAGCCTTCAAACTGACCTGTTCAATGTATCTCGCATGCATAAATGAAACTGAACCTCAGTCAAGGGGTAGATGCCGTGGCTCTTGTTTACTTGTTTAGTAAAACGGAAGCTTTTCTATATAGTTTATATTTTGATATAGTTCAACTTTTTGTGCCTCTTCACTTTCTCTCTTATAGCCTGATGAGAAAATGAATATCAATCAGATTTGACTGTGGGCTAAGAATAAGCAATGTGAACAGCCCTGAGGAGAGTTGCCCAATACTGGTGAGCATCCCCATCATTGTTACTTTTGATTTAAGTGTATTTATTTATTCTCATTGTGATTACAGATGACAGATTTTAAGACTCCCATAGTTCTGGATACGGGGTCTGGTTTGATGAAAGCAGGATTTGCAGATCAAGACCTCCCAAACATTATATTCCCAACAATTATTGGGATGCCAAAATATGAGGTAAAGGCATATACTTATTGTATTAATTATTCTCTCCTTGATGTGACTTTGTTTCTCGCCAGCCTTTCTGATTAGAAGGCTTGTCTTTGCAGGAAATAATGAATGGTAACCTTGAAAGGGAGACCTACATCGGACACGAGGCTCAACATATGAGAGGGGTCCTGGCTTTGAAGCATCCCATCAACAACGGGATCATTCGGAACTGGGATCACATGGAAAAGGTAAGCGGGAATGCATATGCCTGATATGAGATACGATGTCACTGGGTGTTGCCACTAGAACTACTCTATGGAAAAGGTGGTTGGATAGTTTGTTTTTGAAGAAGGGGAAAGCTTCTCAGCCCTGTGCTGTTTCTGCTCGTCTTGAATGAGTGGATTAGTTCCAGTAAAGCTGGTCTATGCCTTTTTGATATCAGGGTGGTCATTAAAGGAATACTTCATTCCCAAAAGGTCTGTCTGTCACATTTAGTTTTTGATACTTTGTTCACCGTGGAGACATGCAAAAAGTTTTCTTAGCGGTAAGTAATTGATGCATAAATGGTAATTTTGTGGGTGATGTACTTTACGCGATTTGACCTGATTATGCTTCAATAAGATATTGCTGCTTGTTATAATGCAGGAATAGTCGGGGGCTTTGAACCATTCCTGATCACTCCCATGAAGTATTAACTTCATGCTGTGTCCTAGTTCCATACTTCATACTAATTCTCAGCAGGATGAGTATAGACACGAGTCATAAATGGTGAATGGTGGTTTGCTGGCTCCAGGAAGAACAAAGCATTAAATCTTTACAGATCTAGCTTTCTCTGCATGAAGTTTAATTGGCATTCCAAAGTTACAGTTTGACATTCATGAGTGCATGTACAGTATCATCTGTCCATTTTATAGGTGCTGAACTTTTGTTTGTGTTGTAAATAAATGAGCCACTGATCGTTATCAGCCGATATTCGTTCAAAATGGTTTGCTCGGTCGTCTCTATAAAGGCCAATCTGAATGACATTGACATTGCTCAGCAAGCAGAAGGGTACAAACGCCTTCAGTAGATTACCATGGACAGGAGAGCTCAACTGCTATTAGCTCACTATCCTCCCTGCACACATGTTTGGAGGACCAGAATGAATAGGTTTGGGAATGTAAATGTGTTTTTTTTTTTTACCTTGACTGACTGCTATGTTTTAGATTTGGCATTACACGTTCCAGCAGCTGTGTGTGGATCCAGACGATCATCCTGTCCTGCTGACGGAGGCCGCCATGAACCCCTTGGGCAACCGCCAGCGCATGGTGGAGATCATGTTCGAGTGTTTCAATGTTCCCTTCACCTACGTGGCCATGCAGGCAGTGCTGGCACTTTATGCAGCAGGGAGATCCACTGGTAATTTGGCCAATCGATGTCTTTTTTTTTATTAATGCATTTGACTTGTGCGTTATGGTCGATAGATGCACATGGATGAATACTTAATTGAGACCTAAATTGGTAATGTGTTATTTCAAGGACTTAATGGCACTTTATAATGTCTTGGACTTGCATCCTTTTCAGCTCAATTTGTTTTAAACTGCTGTTGTAAAGCCGTCTTTATCATCTTGGATCAAAAAGAAAATGTGCTAATTGTTTTATTTATTTATTTTTTATTTATTTATTTTTTATTGATTGAAGGTGTGGTGTTTGACTCTGGAGACGGAGTGAGCCACAGTGTGCCTGTGTTTGAGGGATACTGTCTGCCTCATGCTGTGCAGCGCTTCCCTCTGGCTGGTGTAGATGTTACAATGCATCTTAAAAAGGTATTCACTCGTTTGAGCAGTGATGTCGATGGATAACACTTCCAGTTGGCAATTTGGGTTAAGACGGGGTTAAAACTCTTCTTACTTTTTATATCATTACTTTCCTACTCACGACTGTTCTCCAGCAGTACCACCTTACGCTGCGCTCTAAAAGTCAATGAGTTGTTAATCATAATGGAACATTTTGAAGTGTCACCTGTATCTATACCGGCACTTTAAACACACTATTGAGCATGAACAGTGCGGTCTGTTCTTTGTTGGTGTCCAAATTACAAGGCAACGTGTTCCTGTGCTGTGTGGTCTAAGTTGAACTGTAGGTCACCGTTCTGCCTCTTCAATCTCTCAATGGACCATTTTGTGTGCGTGTGCTTCAAGCTTCTGCAGGAACAAGGTGTGTGCATGCGCACCACAGCAGAGATGGAGATAGTGAGGGAGATGAAGGAGAAGTGCTGCTGTGTGGCTCTCAACTATGAAGCTGAGCTGAGTCGGGGGGGTGCGTCCTGCAGAGAGATGCATTACACCATGCCAGACGGACAGATTGTCACAGTCAGCACAGAGAGGTTCAGGTAACTGTCTGCACATCATGGACTCTCAATTCACTGAGTGGGCTCCTAAAGGAAATCAATATTGGCACTAGAAGTCTGAGAACTTTGAATTTCATGTGTTGCATGTTTTAACAATCAAACTCATTAGCTTTAGGGTGGGAAAGCACTAGCTAAATGTAAAACACATCAAACAAAAAGATCTATAAGAAGCACGAGACCTCCGGGAACTGAACGTATGTTAATGATGGGAAGTTTAATTAAATTTGTTTCAAGTTCTGTCCAGTTCCTCCCAGATATAAAGCGCCCTCTTATTGATGGCCTTTATATCTAGTGCCTTCATGTCAAAATGGTTTTTGACACATTACCTGCAAAACTAAAATTGAATATCTGTCTAAACTGTACTTTGTGGTTATTGCTCTCCATTAATGCATGTGTATCGGTCCAGTTTGTGTATGAGTGAATTTTGGGCCTTTTTTGTTGAAATTGAATGTCCCTAATAAAATGCTTTTTTTTTTTTTTTTTTTCTTTCTTTCTTTCTATAGTTAACATCATACCTGCTAAATATCAGCAAGTAAACATTGTTATTGCTGATGTTGGGCACATTTTGAGCTAAATGCTGTGTACAGCCTCACAGAAGCACTAGCATGGGTGTAGACTCTCGCTGTGTGTTTAAGTTAACTCTCACTACATGTTTTGGCCTTGGACCGTGGAACTGTTCAGACGGCAACATTTTTGACGTGCCAGAAATCCAACCCTTTTAGTCTTGTTGAATTATGTCAAATGCCAACTTCAGATTCAGTGTACCAGAGAGCCTTGTGCTGCACACATCACAGGTCTGCTGCCTCTTTTATTAGGGCTGCTGTCTCTTCTAACAGCCCACACAAATAAGTCTACCACTTCCCTTGTTCATCCAGGGCCCCTGAGATTCTCTTTAAACCCGAGCTGATTGGACGGGACCATTATGGGATGCACGAGAGCGTCTTCAAGTCAATCCTCAGCTCAGACATTGACCTGCGGCGCTGCTTCCTGGGAAATATCGTACTGTCAGGTAACAGTTGGTCATAGTTAGGTTGTTTACACAGTAATCTGAGGGCTCAAAGATGCACTCCAGCTGTGCCAGTAAATCAAAAACACAGCTTTCCATGCTTCATGCTTTGACCTTGATTTTGGTTCTGTTCCAGTTAATTTGATGGTCTTCACTGAATGCTTTCTCTTACTGAAGGTGGGAACACTCTGCTGCCTGGCCTGCCTGAGCGGCTCCAGGCTGAGCTCAAAGGACTGGTTCCCACCGACATGGGGGAGAGCGTTCGCGTCACCAGCCCCAAGGACAGAGACTTCTCTGTGTGGAGTGGAGGAGCAGTGCTGGCCAACCTGCCCACCTTCAGCTCTGCTTGGATCAGTCAGGAAGAATATGAGGAGTATGGGCCGCAGATAGTCTTCAGGAAGTGCTTCTGACACGGGCCTGTGTAATGTACCACTTAATTTTACTTCACCACGTGCAATATACATACAGCTCTAATACAGTGCTATGGATTGGTATGACCAATTAAAACCCCTTTTTAAATATTTGTGTTCAGTTTTGCCCCCTTCATCAGTGTGGATCCTGACTTGTTAGCTCTTAATGGACACCAGTGGGTTTCTATTGACCTGCTTCTTGCTCTATGCCGATCTACTGAGATCCACCAACATGGGAAGGAGGAGATTGGTGTTCATGTCATAAAATTCCTGTCAGTCCATGTTTTTGTCCCTCAGGAATCTTTTATTTGTGTCTAAGGTTTCTTTTTGGGGAATATATTTCTGTGTCTCAAGATTAAGCGCAAGTATATCAATGTTTTGTAGTTAAGGGACTAGAATTGAAGTTGTCCTTTAATTGATGTATGCCAACTTTGTTTCAAGAATAAGCAAATGAGGGACATAAAGAGAACTAAATATGCTGACTCCAAATATATATATATATTAATCTAATATCAAATTATGGTGTTTATTTATTCAAATTTGGTATGACACAACTATCTTCATGTGTTGGACATGGTGAAAGTTGCAGATAATTAAAAATGAGGGCCAGTTCAACTGTGCAGATGTATGATTTCTTTTTTTATTATTACGGCGTCAAATGATCTTATGGATTATTGGGGCCACTGTTAACAGTAAACTTGGTAAGTCACAAGTTCACAATTACATTTTTTATTTTTTTTTAATATTCCAAATTGCTGTTTTATATTCTGAAGATTCAAGTATTGAAAGTATTTTTACTGAACATATTTTGTTATAACATTACTTTAACATTTTTGGATATGGCTTTCTCGTAGCATAACTGTTTTAACTTTTTTTTTCCTCCAAATTGCTGTATACTTTTTTTTTTTTTTTTTTTTTTTTTACCCCTGGCAGTGGCCCTAATACTCATCAAATTTCCCAAATCACAGCAAAATATAATTGTACATGAATGTTTACTGCTGCTGCAGTAATGTTAACTGGAGAGGAGAAAAAGATTTGTGGGATAAGAAGTTTGCGTTTTAGAAAACCGCTGAGTCATGTGTCGCTAATGGTTATTTTCCCATGTGTTGATCCTCCCCTTGAGTTAACTTTTGGTCAGTGAAGGTTTGTGTCACTGGTAATAATGAAGTGCAAATCCATGGAGGATGGAAGTACAGTATTGGTTTTGTAATGCCTATCACTTGATTTCAGTCTGTTGAATAAGCAGATGATGTTTAATGCTGCTGCAGGTACAGTGTTTGTCATAAGTTTACATTTTCTATTTTGAGTGCAGTGTCTTGCCACCCATTTTCTTTGTTTTTTCTAAAATAGATTCTGATTTGAGAACTGTTGTGTGGATTTTTTTTTAAACTTGCACAGTAGTGTTTTTGTGAAAGGTGTTCCAATGGTGCCAAAACTTCTGCATTTATCTCGATACCATGGATTCTGAAAACCCCTCTGCCAACCCCGTATATTTATATTTATACTTATTCTCCTTTTTGAACGTTCTCTCTTTTGCATGCAGTTATTTCGTTGCGTGTCATTTAGTTGCACTTTTTTTTGCATGTAATTCTTTGTCTGCATGTTTTTCTTTGGATTTTTGTAAAGTGCGTCTCTAAAGGCATGGGGTAGTCATGTGACCATAAGTTCAGCTCTGAAGTGGAATTCAGCATGAAATGTGACAGAACTCATCTCTGCCCTTACATGTTCAAGTCTCCTCCTCCTCTAAATGTACTGTAACAGTCTGGACTGAGTCTAGCAGTCTTTCACCAAAACATGGTATTTATGTCTGTTTTTTTATAATAAATATTTTAATCATCTTTTTTTTGTTTCTTTTTGTTCAGACTGCCTCATTGTATGTTGTGGGGTTAATAATCCAAGTTATTTCTTCAACCAGTGAACAGAAAAGCGACTGCAATGCTTTTTTTTGCTGACCAATGTTTTTGACCATTTTAGTAAAGTAAAAAGCAAAGGAACATTGCCTCTGTTTAGTGGCAAGGGGCGGGCGGAAGTCATTTCAAAACAAAAGCCATCCATCTTCAACCGCTTATCCGGGGTCGGGTCGCGGGGGCAACGGCTCCAGCAGGGGGCCCCAAACTTCCTTTTCCCGAGCCACGTTGACC
>CALSBV010012075.1:6039793-6051684 GCA_943590825.1 Bovichtus diacanthus | reverse complement strand
GGAGCACCCAAACCCCTCCACCACGGTAAGGTGATGGTTCTCGGAGGGGAAAACAAAAGCCTCGCAATTTTATTAAATAAAAAAATGGAAATGTGATGGCTCCTAAAAATAACCGGTGGGTGGACCGTATGGCAGCACGAGAGCTCTACTCCGGTTTGATTGTAGACATGTCAGAGTGGATTGACAAATGAACATCAACTGTCGCTGCCTTATTACTCTCGAGCGGCAAGACACGCCCCTTATTGGTTATTGATTGGAAGCTGCAGTTTTCGTTGCAAATTAAACTGCATCTGAGTGAAAATCTGAGTTAATTGTATATCTATAAAAATTAAACTGTCCACATCCAAAAAAAATGCATTACCGCCTTCTACTCGATTGAATACCACGAAATGCAAAAACTTTCTCTGCAGCTTCAATGCGTTTTTTTTTTTTTTTTTTACCAAACGAGGGCTTTTCTTTTGAAAATACTCCCTCCCGCTCCTCGCCCCAAATGTTTATGTGACCATTTAGTAAAAACAGTGCAGTCGCTTTTCTGTTCACTGTTTAAGAAGGAAAAACGATTGATCCGAAGGTGCACGGATTATTAATACAGACAGTTCTTCCTGGTTATTGTCCATGATAGTAGCTGAAGTAAATTCTGCCTAAACGGAAAATAAATAAATACGAAATACTCCAGTTAGAATGGAATTTCTACTAGTCCGATCATCATATATATCTATATATACATACAATCATACGTACTGTAGTATGATCGTTACTGTAGTGTGTTATCCCCTTTTGACATGATTTGAATCGTATTCTGTAATTACAGCGCCGTGTAGTGGACACTGTCGCGTAATTACATCCCTCAGTGTTACTATGGTAACCAGTTATCAACACGCTGTTGTGGATGTATCGTTAGCTTTAGCAGTACCACTCAACTGCAGGCTAGTTGAATTACTTTCTGTCGGTAAAAATGTCTCGAGCTCACGCAGAAAGCGTGATTAAAAACATTATTCGTGAAATAGTGCAGGAGTGCGCAGTGAGAGGACACGCGGTGTCGGACACTTTGGTGGCGTTCATGGTCAGTAAGCTTTAACGGTAATTCTCAAGCTAGCTAACCGGAGTTAACTTTAGCAGTAACGTTGTAAGGATATAATGTCATTCTTAAACGTTCTTCATGCCATAGACCCCATTTCAGTGACAGTCAAATGAGTCATGTTTGAACCTAGCCTGGCCCCCATGGCTGACTCCGAACTCCATTTAAAAAAAAATAAAAAATGATAAATAAATAAAAATGTCTTCCTTCTTTTTTTTTTCTTTTTTTTTTTTTTCTTTTTTTTAGGTGAAAGCTGTTGTGCTGGACCCAAGAAATGGGTTTAATGTTGACCGAACACTGACCAAACAAGATGTCCAGAAACTGGAAGAGGTGAGTTACTATATTAGACTTTTATTTAAATTAACCCTAGCCCCAGGGAAATTCTTCCTGCATTACATATTTTTGGAAATTAAGACATGCCTTTCATGTTCGTAATTATGAAGAAATGTATTTTGAAGTTGTAAAACTGAGCTTGTACATTATACATATGATCTTTAATTCACCACTTATATACTTATGTTTGTAAAGTTATTATGTGCATTTATATTGTACTTAGTTACACTGCAGTCATTTGTGAATTTCATGAGTTTGTTTCCTAAATGCCAAGCCTTAGACAGGGATTTAGAAATACTGAGGTCATGTGGTCAAGCCCTGAACAGAATATTCTTTACAAGACACAACGAAATAAAAAACGACAAAAAAAGGGTTTTAGTATTTAAATTCTTTACGTTCTATGTATTAAGTTAACTGTTAATATCGACTGTACATTTTATATCTAGACATGATGTTTAACAACCTTCTCCACACTGCCAGGTAAAACATTCTGGTGTTCACAATGGTGTCAACCTGCAATATTTCTTACAGCTGTGTCTGGATAAACTGATGGAAAAGTGCAGCCCGTCCCTTGACACAATCAAAATGCAAGTGTATTTTGATATGAATTACACCTCCCGGCGTAAGTGTTACGTATGGAATGACATACTATTGCCCTCTGTTGGGGAACAGAGGGCATTTGCATGGGGAATATTTCTCTTTAGCATGGAATCCAAACTGACAAAATGTATTATCATTATGAATGTAGTTTTTGGTGCATGGATGAGCCACTCTGAGGCGAGAGATAGATACCTCCGTAAATTCCTCGTTTTGTCCAACCAACATTCCAAAACACATTAAAAACAGCAAACCCCCCTCACATTGTAGAAACTAAAATTAGACAATATTTATTGTTTTTGTTGATAAATTACTTGCATAATTAATTTATTATCAAAATTCTATTCATTGGCTAATTGCACTATTCATGTCCACTCTTACAGAGGATTATTGTTTCTTGTCTCATCTACAGTATATGCGTATGTACTGTAGGTAGGGGAGCAATGCTGACTAAATCAAATATCACAATATTTTTGAGCAAATACCTTGATGTAGATCATGATGCTACACTTTCCAATCAAACGTATTGACTTTGGATTGCTGCACTCTGTACATGACTCTCTAGCAGATGTTGACATTTTTTATTTCAATTTAAATATATTGAATATATAATATATATTTTAGGTATTGAACAGGTAGCGCCAAATCTAGAATTTTTATCATACAACATTAAACCCGTAGCTAAAATTTGATCCTTAAATTCAGTCTTGTTTTTATCAGCTTCAGCGTATCGCTATGATTTTTACTTATGCTCAGGTTACAGATACCTGTCATACATGCCTTCATTTGGTGATGTTGGGATTTTTTTAAATGCTCTTTTTATCTGCCTTAATCAATACACCGTAGACAGACTTCAGACTTCTGCTGCAAGGCTTTCAGAACTGACAAAGGGGAGCATATTACACATGTTTGAGCTTTTTTACCTTCACTGGCTGTTTGCTTTGAAATTAATAAAAAAAAAAAAAACATGTATTGTTAACTTTTAAAGCACTGTGTGTATAAACACAAGAACATTTTTAGGAAGAAACATTTAAATTTCCATTCAAATTACAATATGAATATCGTGACAAAACAGGTACATGTGTTTGTGCAGGTGAGTTTCTGGAGGATATCCACCGGGTGGAGGAGTCCAGGCTGAGTCTGGTGAGCAGAGAGATCACAGACAGCAGAGTGAAGACACGAGAGGAATTAGACGCTTTGTACCATAAAATCATCACCTATATCCAGCTGCGCTCCAGCCTGGGCTCACCTACAGATGTCACCGCTGTGGAAGAGGCTACAGGTTTCACTTTCAATTTTCTTTCAGTTTCTGGGAGACTATAGTCAGTAAAAGTACGGAGACCGCGTTACACTTGCTGGAATGCAGGCTAAAGTGCACACATTTGAACAACTTACAAATAATGTTCCTGTGCCTCAGAAAGCAATAGCCATATCTGTGAACCCACCAACCAGTGAACTACTGTAGACACTTTCATTGCCTCTGAGATTTGAAATCATGCGTTCCTTTGTAGACAATAAATGGGGTGCTCGGTGTTAACATTTTGAATCATTTCACTTGCTAGCTTTTCACCAAGTATGAACCCAGCTTTAGACTTATTTGAAAGCAACAATTATGAGAGAACTGTATCCTGACTAGATTTTTTTTGTCCCAGCTGCCCTGCAGAGTGTCTTCCCTCAGACTGGACTGGGAGCCTTCATGGTGCTCTTAAAGAGGGACAAGGAGCAGCAGCTCAATGAGCTCACCATGATTGTCACAGGGATAAGACTCTTCAACAAAGCCAGCAAGAAGGGAGGCGTGGAGACTGACCTCCATGAACTAAGTACATTACACCAGGCTACTGACTGTTACATTACAGACAATGTAATGTGCCTTTTTGAAAAGACAAAGCACAGAATTGGGAGAAAATGTGCTGAGCAGAATATTTACATTTAAGCTTTAGATTTATGTAAAATGTCCATCTTCCAAGTGAAGTGTGGCTGGCTGGTTCAGGGAACAATGTCTTACCCCCGCTGGCTGAGCTGCAGCAAGATTTGTAGCATTCATTGTAGAGTTCACTGACATTCGTTAGAAGATTTCTGGGAATCCAGGTTCAAATCTGAGGTTCAAAACTTTGCTTTCTTGCTGACGAGTCGGCAAAACTGGTAAAAATCCTTCCGCAGGTTCACCTACGGAAACCTTGTTATGACTAGACAGTTTATTAGAGAATGGACTCCTAGGCACAGATGCATAAAAGCCCCAAGTATTTCAAGTTTCACAAAAACACATAATGGACATTTTCACTATAATGTATCTAAAAGATCCATACCTCAGTATTTAGTTTGTCTACAATGTTAGAATCCAGTCCATAGAAGCGTTATGTCTATTCCACCAAGAGTGTAACATTTTCATGTTGTGTCTTCACTACAGCATCAACTATCTTATCTTCCCGGCTATGATCAATCCTGCGCTTGGTAATTATGGTTCTTCCTTCAACATTCTCTCCGCAGTGCCCACAATTCTTAATGAAGCTCTTCCAGTCACCAGTAAAAGCATAGAAAACAAGCTGCGTGTATCACAGATTTTGGTATGGAAATATACCGCTGTGCTGGAGAAGCTGACAGACCCCGACAGTCAGCCTGGGGAATGTGACATACCCGCTGTCCTGCTTAAACAGGCTCTCTACAACGTCAAGCAGCATGAAGTTTTCCTCAAAATGTTACTGGTGAGGTAACACAGAATGATGCTTTGTATTAATGTGGCATTTTCATTCTCAGCTTACTTCTATTACTATTATGTGAATTTATATGATGAACACTTGTTTTCGCCGCTTATTGAGTAAAAGAAGGCAGGTGAATTCATGTTTTATGTCTCAGAGTGAAATGTATGGTAAAAAAATAAATAATGATGTTGTTTTCCCTCTACCACCAGGACGATGCATGTTTGTGTGCCAAGCATGTGGAAATCCTCCAGACTGCGCTCTCATCACAGATGAAGCTGCTGAAAGAAACTGTGCAATCCAAGACTGCTGTGCCCACTGCAACAGTTTTTGTAAGTGTCTTGGTCACTGCTGTTAAGTTTTTATTGCTATTTCTACAGCTCCATTTCTTTTGTCATTCCTCATATTGTCTTTCAGCCCCTGTTCAAGTCCCTGTCAAAGCTGTGGTCTGGACTTCAGGATGAGGCTCAGCTGCTGAACATCCTCAATAACATCGTGCACAATCTGCAGCCCTTTGTTGCCTCTCAGGCCAAGATTTTTTCTGAGGCTTATCTGGATGGCCTGCTGGAGGCGTCAGAGGTGAAGACAGACAAACAGAGAATAACTGAGTCCTCAGGTATGGCTGATGTCAGCAACAGTTGCAGTATGTCAGCCTCTAAAGCACTGCTTCCCAAGCTGGGGGCCCCGACCTAGAGGTTTCCCAAGCTTCACAGGGAGTTGAGAGGCCTTCTTCCTTTTCAGGGGTGTAAGACTTTTTTTTTTCAAATATACAGTTGGTCTATATCTCTGGATTTCGTTCATTTCTGTGAAGGAAACTAAATAAAATTGTTATTTTTAAAGTTCACATTTTTTAAAATGATTTTGAATAAATATGAACATTTTCTGTACTGTTATTGTTATGCATTACATATTATATGAAATGTCCATAAACTATGTCACTTATTCAGGGGTTATCAGTTTAGTCAATGATAAATATAGAGATCCTTTAAGGAAAAAGGTTGGGAACCACTGCTCTAAAGTAATAGTAGTAGTACTCCATTTTCCACAAGTCTTACAAAATTTCACTTTAGAGAGAAAAACATTTCTGAACCAAGCTTACGTAAGTGCTGAACTTAAATGCAGTTGATTTTCTTTCTTATGCCTTTCAGGGGAGCGTATTGTTCCAGCTGAGATGAACACACAGGAATGGCTCCTGCCTGAAACAACAGCCAGTGTTAATGAGCTGTCGCTCCAGTACAATGGAGTCTGTGGCTACACGCTAGTGAACAGAGATGGGCTTCTACTTCCAGGTACTGTTCTCATGATACACCAATGTGATATATGTGAACGTATGGGTAAAGGCCTCAGCATGCTTCAAACAAACATGGAGTATCTATTCTGAATCACATGAACCTGGGACGAAAGCCTGCTGTCATAGCCTCCTCCTGGCTGCTCCCACTGCCTCCCCCATCTCCGTCCATGCATGTTTTGCTGCTTATCTGGGTCCAGGTTGTCGTGGCAGCAGGCTAAGTAAGGTAGCCAAGATGACCATCTCAAGCAGCAGCAGCAGCAGCAGTTCTACACCTCCCACATCTTATCTCTGAGGCTGACACAGCCACATTGAAACTTATTTGACTTGTTTTGGTCTTTTGGCCATTGCCCAAAGTTGGGACCTAAATTGAGTGCTCAGCTCCCTGCTCACCCCTACAGTCCGGTACAAAGCCTGCATTGCTGCTGACGCTGCACCGATCCCTCTGTCAATGTCCTGGACCATTTTACCCCCACTGGTGAACAAGACTCCGAGATGCTTGAACTCCTTCACTTGCTGTGCAACCTGAAGGGGGAAATCCACCATTTTTAGACGGGCTCCGATCTACTCCGACTGGAAGCTGAATCTCATCCCGGGTGCTCCACACTTGCCTGTAAAAAGCAGAGATCCAATCCTGACTTCAGAAACCTGGACACTCTCTGTCCCCTCGACTGCACCTCGAGACTCTAAGTTTAAATCACAAACAGAAGAGGAACCCCATACTGCCGAACCAATCCCGCTAGAACCACCACCCTGGCCTGCCAGACCCCAATCTCTCTTCAACAATTCCATGTCTTTGTAGTCTCTGCATGTCTTTTTAGTAACAAAACAATTCATCTGGATAACAGCGTACACTTTTCAACTGTCCTTGGCTTTCATGGTGTTGCATTCGGTTTTACACATGAAAAGTAAAGTTGTGATTGTAGTGGTAGAGAGAAGAGTTCAAACCCTGCCTACTTTCACACCTCCGCACATGTGGCCACACGCTTGCATAAAGTGGGCCTGACTGTTGGATTGTCTGTTTTGGTTTGTAATATTTGTCAAAGACAGCCCTGCACAATTCTGCTGTTGGAGAGCATTTCAGACGCCGTTAGATGATCCAACAAGCACGTCGTCTGAAGCGTACTGAGGCCTTAACAATTTGAAAAATGTGTATAAGACACATTTGTCAATTCTTATCCATGTATGTGTAACATGTGGTGTTAATATTATTTATTTCATCCAATCTTTTCCTCAGTCTATACATTCTGCTTAAATAGATGCTATATGATTAGCATCCTTAATCTAACCTGCTGTTCCCAAGTCATTTTAGTTTGGAATGTTTGACACTTTTGTTGCAGGTAATCCACACATTGGAGTCCTCATACACGAGGAGAAGCTCTATGTATTTAGGTCCAAAGAAGCTGCATTAAAATTTGCCTCCAGTCCAGGCGACTTCATTGCAGAGGTGGCAGAGAAAGCCAAGCACTCCCCTGAACTCATTCAGCTCCTCAAACTCCACCAACAATTTTCTTGCGTCAGCCCTTACTCAGAGGTTAGCAGCCTCTTCCTTGTCGAGTATTCTCAAAGCACTTATTTATTTAGTTTATTACTACATCTGGTGGTAGTTTTGAGAATGATACTTTGTCTGACAGCCTTGCATCTACCTGTCCAGAAACGCTCCACACTCTGACTTCACTGGGAGCTTAGGTGTTGCCTTGTGGTTTTGCAGATGCAGCCAGGAGAGAGTCTATTATCTATTAAGCCCATCAAGTGTGAGAGCGGCACACAGACAGACATCCACCCAGTGGAGACAAACATCACAAAGTCATACGAGTGGAATGAGTGGGAGCTGCGAAGAAAAGCTATGAAACTGGTGAGCCAGAATTCACGAGATGCAATTCTGTGTGATGTGAATGAATCATAGTATATTTTTTAAATACTCAAGCATCAAGCAACACACTAGGAACTGCATCTATTGACACCATATTAAGTGTTGTGTTTTTTAACATCATAATTCTAGGCTGATCTCCGGACCAAAGTGACACATTCAGTGCAGACTGATCTGAGCCACATGAGACGGGAAAACGTCTCTCAGACCTGGCTGCCCAAGGACGCTGCCAGTCAAAGCAAGAGAGAGGGGGAGAGCAATGTGCCCAAACCTCAGATCTACCTGGCTGGTCTGAGGGGACAACGAGATGGACTCGTGGTTGAAACAAACCTGACCAGGTCTGTGGATGAATAATTATGGGTACAAAAGAAAAAGAAACGTGAAAATAAAAGTTATTGTACGCATGTTCTCGTTTTTATTGCTGTTGCTCTTGTGTTTCCTGGTGATGACATGAGGGCCAGATAATGTAGCAGTTTAAAGTGTTCCGTCCTTTTATTTAATTCTATACAGTATATTTCTACAGCTAGGAATTTCAGAGCTTTTCCAAATTGGCTGTTTTGAATGCATGCACATTCACAGGTTAGTAAACTGTTTAGGCTGGAATATAAAACAAGCATGAGACCCATAGTCTAGTCAAAAATCTCTCACCTTTTCAACTTTCTAAAATTCCTGTTTTGGTGAGAAACACTGTTAGTTTACAAGAAAACCTCACAGGGAACCTTTGAGCTCAATGCAATATCTTGATACTGTTAGCATTCATTTGGTCAGCTATTTATTTTTATTAAGTCATCGTCCTGTGTCAAATGTCCCTCTTAATTTCTAATCATAATTAGTCAACCTCATCCTGTTTTTTGTCAAGTTTTATTTGACTAAAAGCCTGGATATTTTAGTTCTAGGAGCCATGAATGAACTCACAAAAGAGTGACATTTATTGTAATATTAATAAGGTTTGTGATGGTTTATATTTTGATATTGGTATTCGTCCGTGTTTGTAATACAATCATTCATCTCAATCTCATCATTCACCTGTGTGTGGAAGAGAGGGGGAGTGGGTCGCTGTATTTTTTGTCAACCTCCACTTTGATATCTGTGATTTTTCATTAAATAACATTTGTTCAATGTATTTTGGATCTCAGCAAATATTTAGTTTGCACGTCAGTCAAAACCAACCAGGCCCTACATTAGTCTTATCTTAGTCAAAGACCACCGTATCTATTTTAGTCAATAAAAGCTGTTGACATTTCTCCTTTTAGTCATCAGATTATATTAACACGTCAGTGAATCTAGTCTAGCCAGAATATCCCCTGGTTTCTTTCTCTCAGCCCTGTTGTCATTGTCAAATGAATGACTGGTGTTGAGGAGGCTCGGCGCTAACTCTGTTATACGGAGTGACTAAAAGAGTGAGGGCTGTGAATCTAATACATTAACATCTTAGGACCACTTTAAATCTCTTGTGGATGAAATAATTCCACATCTATCAAATATAAATCTATTTGGTGGAAGCTATAAAACCTGTCTGTTCTGGCTTTTATTACCATATGCAGCGTAAGAAAACCAGTCCAAATCCAATCAGTCATTTCCCTCAGCTATAAAAATCTATTTTAAGGTTGTTGTTTTTTACAAATATTGTCATATAATTTCATAAATACCGTATCCAACCCGCATACACACACACACAATACACACGCAAAATCCCAGAAGCAATTTAAAAGAGTATACCGATTTGCAAATCTGAGGTTGTCAGGCTTTTTAAGAAGAAGTTGATCATATTTAATAACAAGGTGTTAAGGGTAAAACGTCTTTAAACAACTTAGTTGGAATCGGGTCTAAGAGACAGGTGGTTAGGGAGGTTTCCTATTGACTATGGACTAGAAATCATCCATTGGGAGGAGGAGGGACAACTGCTGCTGCCACATTTTGAGATAAGGCTGTGGAGTAAAGTTTGTTCACAAGCTGCTCGTAATTAACTAGTCAGACTAGTGGCCGTTAAATCACACATCAAAGTGACATCCTTATTTGGACCTACTTTTTGTGACATAATAGTACCAAACTATTTTAAATACAAACACTTAAAGATAAAAAAAAGAACCCACTGCGGGAGAAATGTACAGCTATTGATGACTGTGAGACAACCTGCTCTCACCCAGGTAGAAATGACAGAAGGACAAGGGATGAATGACGAACAAAAAACTGTTTAATAAGCCTCCTGGCCTTTTCAGGCAAAAACAAAAACAGCCGACAATGGCCGTACAGTCTCTCCGTCCGGTCCAGCTCTCCGTCTCCTGCTGCGCCTCTCTCCTGGACCCAGCCTACTGCTACTGTTGACGTTTCTAAGAGCTGATGGCAGACAACAGAAATGATTAACATATTTGACATGTATAGATATATGATAAATATAACACATCGTTTAAAAAAAATTATAATTAAAAAAGTAATAATTAATTGTTTGCAGTTGGAGGTGTCCTTTTCGCAGTGTTACAGACGTCTCTGCTAAATGTTTTTGGGCTGCAGTGGATTTTTTGCTGTCGGCAACTTGGACAAATTGGCAGCTGACACAAAGAAAAGTATCCAGCTCTCTTAACACCTCCATGTCTTTTATTCAGCTAATTACATGATCTCTGCTGTTGGAAAGTGTTTGTATAAAACCCTTGTCGTTTTATGTAGGGCTGGTCTATAATTATTATTATAGACTTATATGGAATAATATTGCAATGATATCATCTTATTATGTTATTCTACAAGTAATTATATATATAATAAATAATAGTTATTCTTCTCTTGGTTAAATAAATGATTGCGAACAAGCTGTAATTAAAAGCTACCAAGTCTGAAGTAAAGTTTTTGTATTTTACACATTTACAGTAGAAGTGTCTCATGTATGGCAATCAAACTGAAACTGGATCTTTCTTCATGTGATTTTGGGTACATTTGCCACATTAGTATATATCAATATCGGAAAATGTCATAATAATTCTTTATTAGAATTATGTCCTCATGAATTAGTCATAATAATCAGAATAAATTATACATAACATATTATTATAGATCAAATATAATATATTCTGATTAATATTAAAAGTTAAGTTGGTAACTTTTCATATTTGTTCACACATTATCTCATGCACTACTCACTATACAGGATATAGGCCTATACTACCATACTGATAGGGATGGAGAAAATATGATATATCATAATATATATATATATAGCTGTTTGAAGTGTCTTATGCAGTGGTGGAAAAAGTATTAAAACGATTTACTTAAAGGTAAAGTCTTTAGAAACATGTATATTTCCCAGTTCCTTTACATGCATTGTGTACTTCTATGTTGCATGTTTTAATTAGTACCTGCGAGTGTAGCAACAGATGACCTGTGTATCTTTACTAACGATGATGTTTTGTTTTTATGATTCATAATATTGTTTCAAAAACTATAATTCTTATCTTATATTCTTTTTTTAGGGAGTACTGATAAAAAACTGGCACATATTTATATGCATCGTTAAATAAACCAATAAATAGAGTTCCACAATGTAAGAATACACAATTACAAGCCAAAGTCTTTCTTCAAGTCATGGACAGGGTGAGATATTTCGGAGTGAACCTGGTGACCCTGGGGAGTGGCACAGTAAAAGTCATTTGCTCTGCTTTGTAGTGAAATATCTTTTGCTGGAAACTTGGTGATGTAGTGACTACTGGCAGGGCGAGTTGGTGAGGTACTTCACACCTGTTATCTTGTAATTGTGGCTTCTTTTCTCATAATTATGAAGTAAGGCTTCCAATGTTTTTTTGTTTTTTTGGGGGTTTTTTTGTGAATACATTACGCTTCCATACATAATAGTTATTTTTCACAACGCACATTTTGACTTGTCACAGTTGGAAAAGCACAGGTGTTACTGATAACATTAACGATGGCTCGGATCTAATCAAGTGCCCCAGTCAGTCGTGACGGTGACGGTGACAGTGAGGAGACAGTGAGGAGACAGTGAGGAGACAGTGAGGTGACGGTGACAGTGAGGAGACAGTGAGG
>CALSBV010012075.1:6027076-6039783 GCA_943590825.1 Bovichtus diacanthus | reverse complement strand
CAGTGAGGAGACAGTGAGGTGACGGTGACAGTGAGGAGACAGTGAGGAGACAGTGAGGTGACGGTGACAGTGAGGTGACGGTGACGGTGACAGTGAGGAGACAGTGAGGTGACGGTGACAGTGAGGAGACAGTGAGGTGACGGTGACAGTGAGGAGACAGTGAGGTGACAGTGAGGTGACGGTGACAGTGAGCCAGCAGACAATTCAGACATCATTCCTCGCATTAACTACACTTGTGCTTTTAATTCCACTGATATACTGTAAATATCTCTCACTCGGCCTTTAACTAGTTGCAGTTAATAATATGAAATAATAATTAATAATAATAATAATAATAGCAATAAACCAGAATCATCCATTAAGAAGAACACTTAAGACACTCAAATGTAGCCACTAAGAAAGCAATGAGCGTATACTATAAATAGTATACGCTGAATTGTTAATACACTGGTTACCAAGTGATGGTTTCTTTCCTCACAACTATATCTTAACAGATGTTTTATGACATGGTCACGTCATTAATCTTTTTCAGCGAACTGAGAATGTTGTTTTCATTGTTTACAGTGAAGATGATTTGACTAAGCTCTCAGTTTTTGTCCACCGTCTGCCGGTTTGGCTTTGTCAGGAAATTTGAAATAAGCCACGACAGATGTTACAGCAGACATTATATAAGACAAAAACAACAGAAGGATGCATTTCAATACCAACCTGATAAAAGTTTTGGATGCGGATCTTGAGAGAGGCCTGTTGATCAAACTTCAGTCTTCATTTGAATGTGTCAGAGCCTCTGCTGACCTGCGCTGCAGTGCCAGTATATCTCATTTCTACCAAGTCAATAATTTTGGGGAAAATATGTTATAACTTTATGCTTATGCAGTGTAGTGTCACCAAAATCCCTTCAAACATCAACGGTGTCCCCCTGGTTGTACTACAAAACTTAGTTTGGAAAAATGTGCTTTTGCATATTATTGGGGAATGTGTGATTTTGGTGACACTACTAGTTATTTCATATTTTTCGAAATGACAAATTCAGCAAATCAGGATCTCATAATTACGAGATCTTACAATGGTGCTTTTGCAGCAAACAGTCTACGTAAGCACATTCTACGACTTATCTCAGAATTCTGAGATAGTAACTCATAATTACAAGATAAATCGTGGATTTAATTTTTAATTTTTTTTATTTTTACGAGATCTCATATCTGATATTGAAGTCCTGATCTCGTATATATGAGTTTTTTTCTCATAATTACAAGATATTGTGTGCTTTTGTAGAGAGCTACAATAATAAAAAAATGTTTAATCAAGAATTCTGTACACTGACTTACCACAGAGGCAACATATGATTTAATATACCACCGTGTTAATGAGAAGAGTTACAAGAGATGGAACTGTGAAAGTAGAAAAAAGCTCCAATTCCATCTGAGATTGACACTAATGTCTGTAACTACAAAGTGTAAGTTCAAGCATAGTCTACTGTATGTAGACACATGTCAAATGGTCAAACGGACATTAAACCATGAAACCCTGAAGATTTGACTTAAATACAAAATGATTTACAGCACAAACAGCTGCTGTTTAAAATGCAAACTTGCCGTGTTTGCTAATGATTTGCAAATTTTAGCATAATAACCAAGACAATGACTGAGCCACACAAAAAAATTACTTTTGGTGTATGAAAATGAAATGAAATGTTTCAAATGTGTCTATTGTATGCCTTGTGTCAAATTAAGAGCCAAGCATAACACAATGAAAGGAGTGAAATAAATCAACTACAGAAAATGTTTTCTCATGAAATACAGCAGAATTATGTCTGAAGTGGCGTCAGATTGACGTGATCAAATAAATAGCTTCAACAATTTTGTATTACTTATTTCTGCCTTCACTGTACTCATGAAGTGATGAAAAAACACACACGTTAAGCGCCGTGTGTTGTAATCATGATGCATTGCACCATTGAGACAGCAATATGATTTCCTGAAGAAGCATCTTTCCGTTTGTTGAGCTGCTGTCATCATGGAGACACCCACACAGTCCTTGTGCCCAAGACCTAGCGCCTTGCACTTGCTTGGTTAAAATAGGGCCCTGGGGGAGTGAAAGATGGACCTGACCATACTAAAATTAGAAAAAAGAAAACAGCAACTTAACCAAAACCAGGCCAGAAAAAAAGTTTGCACTCAGTATTTACTGATACCCTGCCTACAATTTGTTTCAAGCCCTTGATTGAAGAGGTTACCAAGCCATGAACCGGGTGGGAAGACCCTAATTGGCAGGTAACCGCTTACATACAAAATTTCCAGACATAGCTGCACCCTGACAAACATTCAACGCCCTTAAAGTACACATCATGGTGCACAGCCTGTATCAAGACGAAGTCACATTGGGTAATTGTTGTGCTTTGACAAGCGAAGACTCAGCTTGATTTGGTACTGTTAGACTGTCCCAGGTCCTCTGAGGTTCTGTCCAGTCTTTGCAGACCCGGGGACCGTGGTGATGTAGTATGTGTCTGGAGGTGGAGGTGTTTGGATTAGATGGTCTCATCTTCTTTCTTTCAAATTTGAACACACAAAAGCCTTAATCTGCAAGCTCAGTGCACAAGACTCCAGTTTATTACAAGTGCATCTGTTAACCACCTTGACAGATTTTTCACACTTCTACTAGAAGTGTTCAGACCTTGGTTGCCTACAGGTTTGTTTGAGTCCCATCTGTGTTAGCAGTAGATAGACCAGTAGATGATGTTGAACAGGATGTAAGATCCAGGAAAGATGACCCGGGAGTATTTGTCTATGGCATGCGTGTCGATCCCGGCGCTGCTGTAGGCACCAACGTGGCCGGTGACCTGATCATTCTCCATCGCCAGCTGCACCAGCATCCTCTCCCGTTTCACCCCGTTCTCTCCTGGCATGCCGCCGTAGTTCCCTGTTGTGTTGGCATCCACCTCACTGTAACTGGCTGACATCATGCCAGGATGCGCCATACCACAGGTACATGGCAGCTGCAAGTAGACAAAAAGCACTTGTTCACAAAACTCTTGTTACTTCAGAAAATAATTTAAACTGCCACTATACAGATTTTTTAAAATTATTTAAACTTGTTTTGGGGGAAAATGTGATTTTAAGAATGAATAAGACTATAAATTACTTGTGTGGTATGAACACTGCATTGCTGTATGTTAAAAGATCACATTACCTAACACTGTACAGTTTCATTTAAGAAGGGCTTAAGAAAGCTAAAGCTAATAATAAAACTTTACTGCTTGTCATTTAAAAAGAAATTCTGAACATAGTGGCTCACTAAATGTTCAACTTTACAAATATCAGGTAGTATTTAGGTTAACTTATAAACAAGACTGTCTACATGCCATTGTTCTGAAAACCCAATAGTCAGAAAAATGTCCTATTGGACTGAAAGCCCAATTGTCCCCCGAAAACAAACGACCAATGCTCCGAAACAAAACAGACAAACAGAAGCACATGGCTAATTACTATGCAGAATGACAGCGAAGGCAAGACTCACCCTACTCTGCCTCGGATTGGTTTAGCATGATATTCTTACCCTTGCTCTACTGCCTGATGAAGGTCAAGTACCAAAACGTCACTAATGAGTATGTATATATTATATATATATAATATATATATATGTATATTATATTATACATATATTATATATATATATATATATATATATATATACATATATTTTTTGCGAGTTAGACAGTGTACGGAAGCATATTTAGCCAGTAATGTTTACTATTTACATCATTCTAATTTTGAACACGCTTACATTTGCTAATTAGCACTTAACACAAAGTACAGCTGAGGCTGATGGTAATTTTTCGGGTATGTGTTCATAAACCAAAGTATTGGACAAATTGAAATTTTAACCGGATAATAAAAATTAAGTAAATCTACAACATCAGTGGCATTCATCCTTTGGGGACCTTGGATATATGTAGCCTACCAAAATGTTATGGCAATAATTCAGTCTGGACAAAAGCGTTGGACCGACTGACCAAACAAACCAACCACCTAATAGCACCAATCCCAGAACCGTGCAACTAGCCTGGTAAACCATGGTGCTTTTTAATATTGACTTTAGTAAATGCACCTCTTGGCATCTATAAACATGGAGATGGGTGACTGGTACTAACCCTCTCTCGAAGTGCCCTCTCCTTGCGTTCTTGTAGAGTAGACAGGTAGTTGACTGCAGCATACTCTATCACCGACAGGAAGACAAAGACAAAACTGACCCACAGGTAAATGTCCACAGCTTTGATGTAGGAGACCCTGGGCATGGAAGCATTGACTCCAGTAATGATGGTGGACATGGTGAGCACCGTAGTGATACCTGAAGCAGGACAACAAGTTCAGAGCAGGTGAAACTAGTACCATATGTGATGTTAAAGTTATAGTGATAAACAAGGGTGAAGGGGGAACATTTGTCGGCAGCTTCCCCTCTTTGTTAGGAAGCTGTCGCTGCCACTTATTTGCTCAAAATACAATTAAGTGTAAGGTATGTACCAATATTGACTCACACAAAGTGCCAAAGAGAAACTTGAGTTGATAAAAACTGGACAATATCTGAAGTTTAAATAGTTAATAGCCAATATTAAAGTCACAATGAAGCAGATGTTGAACTTCAGTCATGTGACGTTTGTTTTGCTGGGTTTAGTTACAAAATGGATTTGAATAAAATCCTTTCTGATATGATTGGATCATTCAACAGCACTGACAATGGCCAAGTACTCTTACCTAGTGGCACTCTGGCAGGGACGGCCCTGCGGTCGATCCAGAAGGACACCCAGGACAGCATGACCATCAGTGTGGCAGGAAAATAGGTCTGCAGCAGGAAAAAGAAGACGTGACGCCGCAGAGTGAAGTTGATGTACAGACGGTTGTACCAGCCTGGAGAAGAGACAATGTTAGAAGTCACACAGACCTGCTTTAAACCTGAATTAAAAGACAGCTCTGTTCTTTCCGACAGTACCTGTGCTGCTATAGAAGGCCAGTTTGGTGGTGGTGTGGAACTCCTGGATGAGAAACTGGGAGAGAGAAATTCTCTCATCTGTGTTTAATGACCTGTTCCCTTTCTTCCAGTACAGCATCAGGTCATCGTCTGTATAAGCATCTGGAGAGACAAAGAGCATAAATGAAATATCTGTGGCATAAATTACATTGTAATAATATGAAATAACACCCGAGTGAAGACTGCACAATGCAATAAGAACATCCGGTGCAGTCTCCAGTCTTTTATAACAATTTAACAACATTTCCTTAATCTAGCATATTCACATAGTAATAGAAAACATGACAGAAGGATAAATATCTCACTGCTTTTGCAGCGATCACAAGACTTTCTATAGAAGTCACAGGAATGATCAGAATGCAGTTGATGTAAACTGTAACTGTAGGAGAGTCACATGAAGCTTGATCACATCCGTCACTTACAGCTCTCTATCTCCAAAGAGCATGTCTGTGTATCGAGAGGAAAGCGACTCAGGTCCATGCTACACATGGCTGTGACTGTCACCCTGCAATGACAAAACAAACCTGTAGTGATGTGACGAAAGAATGTTTCAGTTATATTCTTCAAAGTCAGTGACTTTCATCAGTCGCCCCAACAGTGCTTAGGCCTTGTAATGTACTAACCCTGTTAAGGACTCTAGATTTAGACCTTGTCTCCCTCGCTTGAAATGCAAGTTAGATTTCTGAGTTCCTGGAAGAGTTCATGTGATGGAAACAAACTGTGTCTTAAGTCTTTGTAAATCAGGCTACCACACAATCATAACCTAAATGTTCACAACAATAACATTAGGCATGGTGTTCACTATTGAGGAATACCAAAATCAAGAAAATCTGGCAAATAGATTTTTGTACTACAGTGAAATAAATGGAAAACAGTGGCTGTCTGTAAAGTGCAAAACAATCCAACAGCAGAATGCAATTGTGTGCCGTCCTACTGCATCATGGTAAGTGAAATGGCCTTTGGGGAAGGTTAATCAGAGACAGTGTCCTATAGGGGACGTGAGAATGTGATTCATTACTATCACCGTTCAAGAGTGTCTGGTGATAAATACTGCAAATAGTGGCCAATGACTTTTCATTGTAGGCCCATAATGCACGTCTAACCTGCAGAGAATTACTTCTCCATATTCACAGGCAAATACTGAGTTGGCGTTTCAGCAGAGATTTGGTTTCCAGCACAGATGATGAATGAAAATACATAATCCAGCTCCAGAGAAGGCCACACGGTTTGCAGGCGAGGTCTCCAAACTGTCATCCTCACTCGCCAATCTGCCTTAGTCTGGAAAATCTCCAACAGGCACCAACCCCACACAGATTAATCCCGGCCATGTGATGAGGATGCTTATATCTACCACTTACCATCAACGATTCTTTCCTCATACACACAGTAGACATTCACCAGGTAGCAAAGTATTATAACGCCCCAGCTATAAATCACATCTCTTCACCCTCAGTGATAACATTCAGGTATTTCAGATTAAATCGGGAATGTTGGTGAATGCAGATTTGTAGATGTTGATGCCATCATTTTATTTGTTCCAGTCCATCAGGAAGGCAGGACTATGCTCGAGGGGTCACAACAGGAGGCAGATGGCTGTCTGTAAATCTATGCCAGGCTGTGTGATGTGGATTATAAAATCAACTCTCTTGGATCTGAGCCTCCTATCGGCCACCGAAATTACAAGGTCTTGCTCAGCAGTATTAGCGGTCTTAATTGGCAAAACGTTATCCCCTTAAATACACATCCTGGGGCAGCTGGTGCCTCTTTGTATTTGCAGGACAGCCAATGGCAATTACATCCCTGAACAACCATCTAACATCAAGTATCACATATCTAGTACTAAAGAAAACAGTGAAATATATTAAAATACATAATGTGTAACTGTAGTGTTACATTTGTGTTTGTATTCATTTGCGTTGCTAAATTACATTTTTATTTATTTACTTATTTTTGGAAACACTTACACAACTTTGAGTGGATATCAAAGAAGAGGCCATTTTCATAGCAGATATTGTGGATTGTCATAGTAGGAAAAGCACAGGTTTAATTAACAACATGAACAATGTCTCTGTTCTATTTAGAGCTGCACAGATACCGATACCGGATATTGTTCATAAAAAATGTGTCAACAAAACAAGAACATTTTGACATTTTTGACAGCGTATCAGTTTGAAATATTGCAAAGAGTAATGGAGGAGTCAGGAGCAGCCAGAGTGAGCTGTGACACACTCCAATATAGAGATCCCTAAGAAACAAGCTCTACATCAACGTTATAATAAATATATTCCACAACACAAGTGTTGCACAAGGATTAATATTACACATAGGCCTGACCAAAAATACCATCAAATCCCATGTTTTTGTACTGCCCCTCTCATGTAACTGAATGTATGTAATGTAATGTGCTGAAGGACCAAAAGACTTGCTGAACCTGCCTGTTCTTATTTTCCTTTGCAGAATCCTTATTTTGCCCTGATTGCTTGGTTGGAACCTGCTGTGTGGAGGGTAAGTGAGGTCATTGAGGATGTGCTCAGCTTTACTCAGAATGAGGTCTTTACACAACTGAGCAGCTGACATCTGGTCAGTCCCGATGACCCCCCTGATCAGTGCTGCAACGCATAACTCTCTTTGAAGGAGAGTTATGCGTTGTAACTATTTCTTGACAAACAACAGTGTATCCATTGCCCAGTGCTTTTGTGCAGCACCTCCAGCTAAAGCATGGGTTGCCAGATACAGTAGGTGAGCACTGGTTTTAGTATGGGCCTCTGTACAGGCACAATGGCCCCAAACTTGGCAACCTCAATGTGATGACAAGAAGTATGTGGAGCAGCGCACAGAACTCCGGTTTCAACCTAAATGTAGCACAGATTTCCCAGAAAGTTGGCAAAAGAAAATGTGAATTAAGTTCCATCCACTACTACCGTAATTTCCGGACTATAAGCCGCTACTTTTTTCCCACACTTTGAACCTCACGGTTTATACAATGACGCGGCTAATTTATGGATTTTTCCCGCTTTCACAAGCTTCATGTCGCCAAAAAACTGAGCACCGTCACATAATGTGACGTAAATCGAGCGCGCTCAAACTTCCCATTCATTACGGTAATTCATTTTTTTACGAAATTTCTCGGTGTTTTATTCAGTGTACCAAATGAACCTCTAAAAACATTATGCCAACCTTCAATTGCATTATTAGTTCTTGGAATGTCTTCAGCAGCGGACATTATGAACAGCGGACATTATGAACAGCCGACATTATGAACAGCGGACATTTTAAACAGCGGACATTATGAATGGTCACGATTCTGATTACGGTAGACATTTTGTCACCCTCATCATGGCAAAGACACGGAGAAAGGCATATGATGCAGCTTTCAAGTTGAAGGCGATCGATCTGGCTGTTGGAAAAGGAAATAGAGCTGCTGCACGGGAGCTTGGCCTTAATGAGTCGATGATAAGACGTTGGAAACAGCAGCGTGAGGAACTGACTCAGTGCAAAAAGACAACAAAAGCTTTCAGAGGGAAGAAAAGCAGATGGCCCGAACTAGAAAATGAGCTCGAAGACTGGGTCAACACACAGAGAGCAGACGGCTGAGGTGTTTCAACTGTGCAGATCCGACTGAAAGCCAAAACAATCGCCACCGCAATGAAGTTTGAGGATTTTGAAGGTGGACCATCGTGGTGTCTAAGATTTATGAGACGTAAAGGCCTGTCCATCAGGGTACGGACGAGTCTGTGTCAGCAGCTCCCTCCCTACTACGAGGAAAAAGTTTCAAACTTCCGCAAATTCACTGATGCAAAGATAGCGGAGCATTCCATCGGCCCGCACGACATCATAAATATGGATGAGGTTCCTCTGACGTTTGACCTGCCTCTCACTCGGACTGTCAACAGGAAAGGCGAATCATCCGTCACGCTGAAAACAACTGGGCATGAAAAAACGCACTTCACCTGTGTTCTGAGCTGCATGGCATCGGGAGAAAAGCTTCCACCGATGTTGATTTTTAAACGTATGACGATGCCAAAAGAAAAATTCCCGAGAGGAATTGTTGTGAAAGTCAACAAGAAAGGATGGATGACGGAAGGCCTAATGCATGAATGGCATACGGAGTGTTACGGCAAGCGACCGGGAGGATTCTTTCACAAGAACAAGGCATTGCTCGTGTTGGACAGCATGAGGTCCCACATAACAGATTCTGGGAAAGAAGCCGTCAAGAGGACAAACTCAATTCTAGCTGTGATTCCTGGGGGCACAACAAAGTATTTGCAGCCACTCGACATCAGTGTAAATCGTGCATTTAAGGTGGCGCTCCGTGTTCAGTGGGAGGCTTGGATGACAAGTGGGGAGAAATCCTTCACTTATGAAGAGCAACTTATGGTCAAGTCTCCCAGTGGGTCCTGACAGCGTGGAGCATTGTCAAAAAATCCACTATCATCAACGGGTTTCGAAAGGCTGGACTGCTGCGTGTTGAAGAGGGCAGCATGAGCTCAGCGGGGAATTTGCCTCCGGATGAAAGTGACGAGAGTGACAATGAAAACGATCCAACATCGGATGAAGCAATTCTGAGGCTATTCAACTCCGACACCGAAGGAGATGACTTCAGTGGTTTCAGTGCACAGGAGTAGGAAGATAGTGACCAATGACTTTCTTGGTAGGCTACTGTTTATTGCTATTTTTTTTATTTTTGTTACAAGCCGTGTTTCGTTAATGCCTGTGTAAAGTTCATTTGTTTCAATGTACCGGTAGGCACCTGCGGCTTATAGACATGTGCGGCTTATTTATGTACAAAATACATATTTTTTAAAAATTCAGTGGGTGCGGCTTATATTCAGGTGCGCTGAATAGTCCAGAAATTACGGTATTATGTGACTATTAGGAGTTGGGCACATCGAGGTAACGATCTGGTGGTCAGGTGCCACTAAACCTTTACAGAAGAAGAGGGCGAGATGACGGCATTAAAAGAGCGGCAGTCAAACCTGAAAGGGTCAAGTCACACGTCTCACGTCATTATTCCTCCACTTTTTTATTCCATTGTACTTTGGTGCATTTTTGTTTTTTCAAAACACAAAATTCTGTACCTCAGCAATAGTACCATGTCACTCTTGGAAAGAAAGCAAGTAAGTGTATTTTCTAGAACTATTCCTTTAAACTGTTCCTCACTTTACAGCCTCTTTCATACTTGTTGAGTTTGGGAATTACCGGAGGCTGTAGAGGACTTTGCCATCTGGGTAAACTCGCAGCATGACGTTGTCAGTGGTGGTGTCATGGGTGAAAGACCTCTTAGAGTGGACAAAAAACATGTCAGGTACCCAGATTTTCTTAACCAGGCGGCCATCGAAAGTCATGCTCAGGTTGTTGTTGCTTCTGAAGGACAGACGTTTATCTTTCCAGTAGTGCCTCAGATATAGGGTCATAGTAAAGTCCTTAAACAAGAAGAAGATGTCTGTTACATTATTATCTCAACAACAAAACATGCTTTTTCTTACTTACAGTGTGTTCCAGACATACCATATCGACTTCTGAAATAGCATCCAAACTTTCAACCTGAACATCCACTCCAACAGAGACAGCAGGCCCTAGAGAAATATGCAGCAGTTTACAACCTGTGAATTACAGTCGTGTTGACGTGCGTGTATTGTTAAAATACAGCCGTGAGAGTGCAGATGTAGCCCAGGTGCCTGCCTGGATTATCTGTGTTTATTTGGAGGTTGTGACTCCTTTTTTGTGCCGACCCTTTGGCTTCAAACAATGACTTCTGTATTCATCCAAATCCAGAGCAGCTGGGTGCAGATTTCACAGGGTGGGTGCAACAATGGCGCAGAGCCAGTGGAGTGAGTACTCTAATCCTAATTTACTTTATAGTGCATGTTGGGGGTTTTCATATTTTAACTTTTTTTTTTGGCCTTCAGATTCTCTCTATTTTCAAATGGAACAAGCAAAAATCATGAAACATTCCGAATAATCCTGTTGACCTAGCATAGAACTGGGGTATCTTTAGTGTGAACTATTTCCTTGTTCAGAGTAAAGCACTTTTCTCGTGACTTGAGTTATGAATTACATCATTGCATTTTTCAAAAGGGTTTCGATACAGGCTGAAAATACTTCTTGTGCTGCCATTTGGTGGTTTCTGCATGCTCTCTCCACCCCAGTAGTGCAACACTACTTCACAATGCTACATGACTACATCACACTCAACTGTGTGGATGGCAGAATGTCCTCCCAACAATAGGCCAGCATCAGTAATTTTTTTGAAATGTCTAAAAACAATATATATACATTTAATTGATAAAGAGAATTATGACTGTTGTCTGTCAGGAGCAAGCCGCTGTTATACAGCCACAACACCTTGTAGGGAGCAGGTGAGTTAACTTGAGTTACCACCGGTCGCCTCTCCGTTACCCACCAACGGTTACCATTGGTTTCTTTAAAACCACACCCAGGATTTTTACCTAACTTTGATTAAATAGTTGTACTTTTTTCCTAGATGATTATGATTCCCTCACATTACCAAAATAGTACAAAATCTCTCCCTAACCTTAACTAAGTAAACCCAAATCAAGATCTTTCCCCAGAGGTATGCAAAGGTGTCCGAAGGACTTCACTCAAAGGCAGGACAAACAGCCTGACATCACAGAGGGGTAAATTGGAATGGATGATATGTGATAATGGGGGTTACATCTTCAGACAGTCTCTTCCCAAAAGCATTCACGGTGATGCACCCAGTTGTACACATGAAAAGTGAGGAATAAAAAAAAAAAAAACAGAGCTTGAGAGAGAAGTTAAAATCCTGCACAGTTTTCTCCTTTTCACCTCCACATATCTGGCGAATCGCTGCGTGAAATGCGTAACACATAGTGCCAGCCTGAATGACAAACAAGGCGATTGGTCAGGCCGACCTACTGTCAGGAGGTGGGTACAAGATGTAACACTGGAACTACTCTGGATACTGGAGGATTTTTGCACATGGCTGTTTAAAATATTTGATGCACTTACAACATGCACGTAATTATTAAGATCAAATAAAGACTAATCAAAGTCTGTTGTTAAACGAGTAAAGGCTTTCTGAGAACTCCATGGGAGATTTAAAATGTATAGGGAAAATGCAAGTGTGAGAATTTAAAAAAAGGCACACATATTCTGTCTTTGAGCACTGCTTATGTGGCAGATTAAGATGAGAGTTATTGAAACCTAAAGCTACAGACTGTGGCTGCTTGTAATTAATCACTGGCCCTCAGCAGCATGGCTCAGACATAATCCTTCTCCGTTATATCATCTCTACAAGCCAGTGCTGGACACATCCAGTTCCACATTTAGATGAGCGTATAGATCAGATGATGTGGGTTGGGGTTTAGTGTAAAGTCTAAAAGAACACTTGATGTGAATGAATTAAAGCTGAAGCATCTTTGAATGGAGATCACACTACTGGCTGTCTGCATGATTTGATTTGGAAAGATGAAGCCCCTTACCTCCAAATCCTGGTCGCATTGTAAAGTCATGGTCATCTATCCTCAGCAGCTGTTCTGACTTTGTACCCCAGGCTTTAGTTTTATCTGGACTCCTCTTAAACATGGAGCTGATGGAAAGGTTTGGAAAACAACAATTTGAGAGTTAATATCTTAACCACTGCATATTGTCACGGGGTGAGGTAACGAGGAGGACCCAAATGCAGGTAACACGCAGAG
>CALSBV010012075.1:6002381-6027066 GCA_943590825.1 Bovichtus diacanthus | reverse complement strand
ACGGGGTGAGGTAACGAGGAGGACCCAAATGCAGGTAACACGCAGAGTTTATAATAAAAGAGAGCTTTATTTGAAAAGCTACCAAAACAACAAACAAACAAACAAACGGGCAAAACAGAAACACAGACAGACAGACAGACACAGCTGGAGAGGGCAGGTAACAAGACAAGGGTGACTTGTGATTACAGACAGGAAGTAAAACTAAACAAGACACAAGGGGAAAGAAACTCTACAAAATAAAACAAGAAGTGGACAAAACACAAACCATGACACATATGAAGTTTTGGTCATTAAGAAAGATCAATTCAATGTTATTATTCTGTTGACATGTTGCACTTACAGGACATGGCATTCTTAACGTGCACCAAGTTTGTTCTATCATTCCTTTTGTACCGTAGGAAACCTTTTATGCTGTTTCTCTCAAATTGATCCAGTCTTTGTTAAATTTTGCACATTGTGTACAGTATGCGTTCATCCTGCATCGCGGCATTTAATCCCTATTGATGGGAAAGACATTCCAACTGAATGCAAGCACTAATGAAAATGTGAAGCTAGAGGAAGCAAACTCGCCTTCATAACCTTCTTAATATTCTCTGAGGTATCATACCACATGTGGGAAAAACCTTCCAGCTGCACTTTTATTCTACTACAAAGTTGCCTTAATCTAATTGTTAACCTCAACGTATTTGAACTCGCCTACATTGTCTTGCACAACATAGATTGATATGGGAAATATGCCTATAAGGGAACATCCTTTGCCTAAAAGTAACAAAAAGAATAAATGTCTCAGTGTAGGTGGTCATATGCACCTGTTACTGAGAAGGAACCAGAATTATATTTCCACCTGAAATAAGATTCAAGATGGACTACTAAATCAAGTTCTGAATGGCATTTTGGGTTCCAATGGTGGCAATGCTTAAGAGTGCAAAATATAAATCAGTCGCCAAGTTTTTTGATAAGACAGGGACACATCAGTACAGAATACAAAAGCTAATAATTAACCCTTACCCTATTGACAATGGCGCAAATTCCCTTGTGCCATTGTCAAGAATTGATTTGCAGTGAAACTTTGCCCAGCTGTTGATAATCCAGCCTTGGGTGTACAGGTGTAATAAATTGGCAACTGACTGTAATTGTCCTGTAACTTTGAACAATAGCGGCTGTGGCTCAGGAGGTAGAGAAAGGGTTGTCCACTAACCGGAAGATTGGCGGTTCGATCACCTGCTCCTCCGGTCCGTATTTCAAAATGTCCTTGGGACCCAAAGACACAGCCATGGGTGTGTGACTGTGTGTGAATGAGCATTAGATTAGTTGAGGAGCAGTTTGGCACCTTGTATGGAAGCCCTGTCATAAGTGTGTGAATAGGGAAATGTTGGCATGTAGTGTAAAAGAGCTTTGAGTAAGAAGCTGTTATATAATAACGGCTGTGGATCAGGAGGTGGAGGCTGTCCACTAGTCGGATGGTCCCCAGCCTCTACGGTCAGCATGTCGAAGTCTCCTTGAGCAAGATACTGAACCCCAAATTGCTCCCGATGGCCAACGGTGTGTGAGTGTTTGTGGATGGTTATCACTGATGAGCATGTGGCACCTTGTACAGCAGCCTCTGACTCTGTATGAATGTGTGTGAATGGGTGAATGCTGATGTGTTGAAAAGCTGATCACAAAGTTTGGAAAAGCACTATATATATGCAGTCCATTTACCATTTAGATGGCTGCTTGCAGCTACATTACTAATGCTTTTAACTCGTCTGCTATTTAGCAACTATTCAGGGATTAATGTGACAGTGTCCTCATACTCTGTTTTTCTGCATTGTAGTTTGCTGACATCGTATTGAGTTTATGCAGCACAGGCAAATAATGTTATGAATTTCCTAATTTTGAGGGATAAGAATGGATTATATTGGGTTTTAGTAAAATAAATGGAAGCGTCCCATCCTTCTCTCAACACACTGCAAACAATAGTGTGATTAAAATGTTGACCATGTGCCTCTAAGTCCATGCTGCTTAAATCTCTAACATAAGATCCTTCTTTCCAGCCCATGTTATCATTCTAATTGGACAAAATAAAAAACAAAACAAACATGCGTCATACCTGCCAATCTTGCGACTGGATCCTTCTGTGAGCGGAATTTCTCTTCTTGATCTGAAATGGGGAAAACATGATGTGATTTTAGTCAAGCATTATGCAATGTTTAATAGCACTGATGCTAAATTTGGTAAATCTTGAATGTAATTTTAAGTAAGAGGGACATGATGATGAATAGAATAAAGAATTTGTGTTTCTGCGACATGATGGTATCATTCATATTCATTACATATACACCTGAAAAAACTCATACTCTCAAAAAGGGAGGGAAAATCTAATAAGATAAAATGAACCCACGGTATGAGTTTGTTGGAGTGATGAGTAGATAGATGAAGGCAGGGGAGGAGGGTGTGCGTACAAGATCCTTCACTCTCTCTCCAGATGTTTATGGAATATTAGATAACATAATAAGCGTCACTGTTTTCTTTTTATAACCACACTGAGAGAATCTCATGAGATAGTGACTTATCACGCCCCTCCACTGAGCTACTTCAGGCCGTTCCTGTGCACAGGAAGTGATCAGCAAACAGTCTCCTAAACAACAGTGAGCAAGGGTTAACTAAACTAATAAACTAACTTGCCAATGATGGCTGAATCTACTGTTGACAGATTTCTTTTAACCATCTCACCTCCACTCCAATACACCCACAAAATTGCAACACAAAAGAAAACAACTGTGTTGTTATTCATTGTAGTCAACAGTAGCATTGGCGAACTGAAGCTGTTGTTCAGTATTCACCCCCACTGAAAGATGTTGGAGAAGAGTCATGAAAGCTTATTACTGCGAAAGGTTAACTATTTTCTCAGTTCATTGGAAGTGCTTTTAACTTAATTCATCAGCTTGGACGAAGTGGAACTGAGAAACGATTAAGCATGTGCTTGAGGATAGACCACTGAGAGGTCAAAGAGCTGATGAGCTTTCAGAGCACCGTCTGGTTGGCTCCATGGCCTTTCACCCTAAAAACCAAGTTGACTTGAGGATACTGAGTTTAACATCGGACTGCTTGACAGCATATATTGAAAGTACAGATCATACTAAGAAGCCAATAAGTGTGGCTTGTTACCAGGTAGGGTAGAAATTCCCTACACAGCAGTGCAATTCAACGGGTGTCAGTCAAATACAGGCCAGGATGAACACAATGTAAGAGGCTTTGTGCACAACAACACTTAGCTCTAGCCTCCCCAAAAAATGTTTAGTACTGTTTTGGAAAAGTAAACATGCTTATTGCATATGCTTCATAAATGCTCATATCTGTTTTCTGAAACCATGATTCAAAACATCTATGTTTTTTCAGTATTCAAGAACTTCCACAACTAACCAGAACACCAGTTATTTTATTTTTCCCTTTGCAAAACTGCCCCTACAAGAAAAACAGAAGCATTGCTCATTTGTTTAAACATCTAAAACAAGTTTTAAGATGTTTACAAAGTTGAACTTTTTCTGCCAGTCCATGAAATTCCACAAAGTCATGAAATCATACCAAAAATGTTTTCATTGACATAGAGTTTGAAAAACACGCCCAGGTTTATAATATTTAAATTTATATTATGCTTAACTTGAGAAGGGGGAGCTTTGCGGCACTATTTTAGGTCCTCTACTATTCCGCTTTTATATTAATGATCTGCCTTTGGCATGTATTGGAGCTGATGTCCAAATCTATGCAGATGATACAGTAATATACATAAGCTACATGACAAAAACTGTGAAGAAGCTGCTCTTGAACCTACACAGATAATGGGAACTGTGACAAAGGGGCTTGCAGTTTCTTGCTTGCATCTTAATGTTAAAAAAAACTGTCTAAATGTGTTACAAAAAGAGCAAGTCATGTTCCTCAACAACATTTAGTTTATTTATCAAGTGGGAAGCTACAAGTGGTTTCAAGTCGCAAATACCTTAGTAATTACCTCTCTGCTTAAGGAAAATTTCATCTTAACAATTTTAGATTTAATAGAAAATACCTGGCACCTGAAGTTGCTAAGATTTATTTCCATGCTACATTTATCGCATATAACATACTGTATAACCACGTGGTCTCTTACCACTGATATAGTAATACAGCCTGTACAATCTGTATATAAACACGCTCACAAGGTCCTCGATAATATACCTATAAGCTACCATCACTGTAATATACTTTCTAGATGTGGTCTCCTTTACTGAGAAAGTCTTATTAAGTTTCAAAATGCTTGTTTAATATTCAAAGTTCCTAATGGATTAGCAATTCCCCCATTTACCACATTCATATTTCAGAACATTGGGGATAAATTAACCAGATCAAGAACAAGAGGGGACATAGGACAGGAACTTCACGGCCGGAGGTTGCTATTATTGTGGCCTGGGATTTTAACAGCGGCAACATGAAGAAACTCCTGCTCCTGAAACTTAAGCGGGACAGACCGGTGATGCGGACACTTCAGCGTTGGACTGAACAGTCAGACTCTGCTCTCCGGCACTGCTTTGGCATCACAGAGTCAAATGCATAAATGAAGTTGTGCCACGGATTACAGTACGGACATTCCCAAATCAGAAGCCCTGGATAAACGGTGAGGTCAGTGCGAAACTTCAAGCACAGCGGGGATTTGGATGAGTACAAGAATTCCAGTTACGCGCTCCGGAGAGCTATTAGCAGTGCAAAAAGACAAAATAGAGACAAAGTTGAGTCTGACTACAAGGGCTCCAACGCTAGAAACATGTGGTCTGGACTAAAAACAATAATTTACTATAAAAGGAACAAGCGGTGCTGAGGAAGTGTCTGCATCTCTCCCAGATGAACTGAACACTTTTTATGCACGTTGTGAGAGCTCCCTGGCTGTGGAGGTACAGAAGGCTCAGGATCCCTGCCCACTGGTTTTAACCAGATGTGTGCAAATCCTTCAAAAGGATTAACCTGTTCCTGGACCTGACGGCATCCCTGGCCGTGATCTCAAGGTGTAACAATAAAGATAAAAAACATCTGCCTGGACGACTACCGCCCAGCTGCACTCACCTCCATCATTACGAAGTGCTTTCAGCTGACCTTCATCACCTCCTCCCTCCCTGACTCACTGGACCCTCTGCAGTTTGCTTACAGAGCAAACAGGTCCACAGACGCCGCCATTGCCCTCACCCTCTACACTGTCCTTTCCCACCTGGATCAGAGGAACACACATAGAACCAAGCTGGTCATTAGGCTCAGGGATCTCAGGCTCACCAGCCCTCTGTGACTGGATCCTGAACTTCCTGATGGTCAGACCCCAGGCAGCGTGGGTGGGAAATATCACATTCTCCACCCTTACCCTCAACTCCAGAGCCCCTCAGGGCTCCGTGCTCAGCCCTCGCCTCTACTCCCTGTTCACACCTGACTGCGTGGCCACACACAGCGCCAACACTATCATCAAACTTGCTAATGCCACAACCATCATTAGCCAGATCACTGACGGTGATGAGACGACGTACAGAGAGGAGGTCAGAGCCCTGACAACTTGGTGCCAGGACAACAACCTCTATCTCAAAGTCAGCAAAACTAAGGAGCTGATTGTGGATTACAAGAAGCAGCAGAGAGTGGGACACGCCCCCATCACCATCAACGGGGTTCACATCAGTGATGACCTGACCGACTCATCACACCAGTATCATCACAAAGACAGAGAGTCAGCAGCTCTTCTTCCTCCGCAGGCTGCAGAGGTTCAACATGGACTCCAGGATACTCTGCAACTTCTACAGGTGCACCATCGAGAGTCTCCTGACTGGCTGCATCACGGCCTGGTATGGCAGCTGCACCGCCCTCAACGGTGAGACTCTACAGAGGGTGGTGAACACTGCTCAGCACATCACCAGGACGGATACATACACCCAGCGGTGTAGGAAGAAGGCACACAGGATCATTAAAGACCTCCATCTGGGCCCCTCTGGGACAGTTTAATCCCACAGGCCATACGACTGTTGAACTGCTGAGTGTAATAAAAATCAATATATAAGATGTTACAATGTACCTTATTATGTCCTTATTTAGAAGTATAATGAATGTGTAAATTGTTACTATGTGCCTTATTTTCATCCTTATTTTAGAAATGTTAAATGTTGAATTAAGTGACTACGCCTAAAAATGACCAACATACTGTGAAATAATATGCAATATTGTAAACTGTAAAAACGTAAGGGTACACCACTTCTTAAAAGGGAGACTGAAGATCTGACCGGAGCAGAGAAGCACTAAGAGGCGTGGACACGCTTAAGTGCCAACAAGGGGCCAATAGGACCTGGCCCCAGCCAGGTCAAAGGGGGAAGACTATACCTGAAAAGGCGGCGGATATAAAATATGTTGTAAGACAATAGATCGGCCCTTATCCTGTGAAACCGTGAGACAGAGGAACTACTTTAATGTGGTCTGTGGAACGGTGAAATAGGACGGACCGCAGCTGTGTACTTTTATAATGCTCACCACATCATCCTCGAATAAATATCGTTTACCTGAAGAGAAGTTTTCCGGAATTGATTTCTACACGTCTCTATTTCAAATTAAAAGAACACGACATGAGTCACTACTTACATATGTTTACAGTACATACACGTATTCCACATGTATTTATTACTACAGTATACGTTATTTAATTCCACTGTGCAGTATTTAAAATATGTCTGTTTTATTTTATCCTATTTTATATGTATATATTTGATTTATTCCTGCATTTTACTTGCACCATTATGTCTTTTGCACTATTTTATGTCTTATTTCTTCTATATGTCTTAATTATACTGTATGTTGCATTGTTGGAGGAGCCTGGTACCTAAGATTTTCATTGCCAACAACTACCCTGTAGCTTTAGTGCATATGACAATAAAGCCTTTGAACCTTGAACCCTGAGTTGTCTCAAGGAGGAAAACATCCTTCGGCCAGACAGCCTTTAGAGTAAAAGCTTACAGTTTTGGAACATCATTCCAATAAATATACGCTATAGCGACTCATACCGTTCCTTTGCATGTAGTCTTAAAAGTTGGTTAACAAGAAAAGTTGCCGTCATACCTAGTCACTGCATGCTTGCCCTGTCTGCTCCGATTTGCATGGCTTTTTCTCTCTCTTTGTCAGATGTTGTGGTTTTTGCATATGTCTTCTTTAATGTAATGGGATTTAATGTTGCCATGTCATTGTACATGTCCTACTTTACATGATGCTGCTTTATTCCTCTAAGCTTTTTATCCTGTTCAGCTGCTTCATGTTTCTCTATTTCTCAGCGTAACCTGTTATATTTCATGTTTGTACTGTATTATCTTCCACATAGCCTACTGTGACTTCTCATAAACTGGCACCTGGAAACCCAAATCAGTCCGTACAGTAATCACAAATCACATTTGCTTGTTTGCGATCATTGTGACATGGTTGTGCGCTCGTGCAGCGTTTTTGTGGGAGTTATTTTTCTTAAGTGTTCTGTTTCTGGGGACAAACCAAATATTCTCCCGGCAGCTTTTGGAAGTCGTGGCACCTCTTTTCTTTTCTTCAGCCATGGCCACAGATGCCAGTTTTGCACGCTCAACATGTAAGCAACCCACAATGACCCGACACGTTCTGATCATAAATAATTGTATATTTTAAACTACAGTTAACCTTCTGGTTTTTTAGGGTTCTATCCTAAGGAGAATACTTCTAAAACTGTAAATTCAGCATTATTATTATTATTTTCTTAACATAAATTGATATTGGGATAGATTATGGACACCGATCAATCTTAAAAAAAAAAACATGGTGATAACATTTTTGGCCATATCTTCCGGCCCCAGGTCACACTAGATAAAGTGAGGCTGTAACAGCAAAAGCCCAGAGTGCATTATTCTTATTATTATTATTTATTGCTAATACATTCAGCTGTTCAATTGTAAGAGTAATAATGTGTAATTATCTCTCAAATTTGACAAAGCCGTTAGTCCGAGGTTCATTTCCATGAGATTATCTCATAACAAGCCTTGAAATCATTAACTGATGCTCATGACAACATGCAGATGAGCATCAGTGTCATGTTGTGCTGTGTACAGTTTTATTTTTATATAACAGCTTGCTATATCCACATTTTATGACCCACAGGTCTGCTTGGATTTGGTCCTCTGTAAAACTGATTCAAAGGATGGATTAATGAGATACATTTGTTCAAACTTGCTGTAGTCGCTGACAGACATTTAAACACAGAGGATTGTTCCTGTGGCAGAGCATTCGGTCCCTGTATAGAGCAGCAAGTGTAATGGCTTTAGGTTGAGTCACTGTTGTGGTACAGTATTCAGTTATAAAAAGCACAATTTATCATGTAATTATATGATGTAACCACTCAAATAAGCTTTTCAAATCCAAAACTGTAACAGATGCCCAGCACAAAAAAGTATTACATTTACATTTGTGCTAAAAATGACATTTGGTCGGTGGCCTTCCTTCCGCCCGTCTAACCTTTCCCAAAGCCACAACAATAGCAATAATTCAGAAAGCACATTAACACACTCAGATTACAGGTTATGTAATCAGAGTAAGTGATTTTTCTAACCAGCCACGGTCACCTTTTGTTGCTGTCAGCTAAAAATTAAGCTTTGATTACCAAGCGTGTGGGAGGGCTCTATCTCTGACTTCACATCACCCCTGTTAAGACACCAACACACAGTAAGCAGGTCAGTGGTGTGCAAAACCTCAAGACTGGATATACTGCTGTCATTGTTCTTGAATTAGAAGTTGTTGGTGTATCTCTCATGTGACAAACTTATCTTTAAAATGCAAAGATATTGGGTAATCTAAACAACAGCAATATCCCAGAAATAATCATTTGTTGTTTATATTTATCCATGGCATTCCCTTGACCTCATATCCACACTGTGTCCTGTAGAGAGAGATACCTTAATATGTAATTATTCTATGCATTGAAATAATAATATTAATACATAACACTACTGTGTTGTATGTATATGTATTAATATTACTTAATTAATACTCCAAAATAAAATGTGTAATAGTTTAATGAGTTTAAAACCAAACTAACTTAATATGGAGGACTTAATAGGGACTCACAGCTAATGTTTCCCGTGATTTTTTTGCAGTGCAGCTTGAAAAGTCTGCGGTTGAGAATATCTGTACCCAGATATATTCTGCATTTATAAATACATATTTTTACCAGTCATTACGTGCAGATAGAAGCTTTTGGAGACCATCAGGCTGATGCTATCCCTAAATCAGAATGAATAATAACATTACATCATTGTGACAGAAGCCAGAGGGACATAAGAGGGAACATTTTTTGTTTTTACATCCTTACAACCCAATGCAACAGTGCCATGTGCTAATTTCATAACTGGGCTCCATGATGAGAAAATACAAAAAAAAATCTATAATCTGAATTTTTTGTGAAAAACAATTCTCCCAAAACAGCCAAAAGGGCTAACAGTTAGAAAAAAAACAAATCCATGACTAAATAATCTTAACTCATGGTTCACTAGGCTATAGCTTTCAACATCTCCTGGTCTTCATCAGCATATTGATAGTTGTGTTAAGATTATTCTATCCAACTAAGTCAAGAATGAGCATTCACGCTCAAATGAAATCATGTAGAATTTCAGGCAGTTAAAAGGACACTCGTGCAGACACGTGTTTCATAAAAGCTGAAACATGTGAGATGGTGTAAAAGCAGGCAGACCTCAAACAACATCCTGTATTGTGTGACCGAATAACAATAATAAGCATATTGGAGATAAATGAGCAGAACCAATTGAAACTAGAACAGTTCATCCAAAACTCTGAATTCCACAACCCGATCTGCTGATGAGGACCGTGTGATACGGTCAAGAGTTCCTAAACAAACCTGAAAGTGGACCTTGAGATTGTTTTGTCACTTGCTCTTTTGAAGGTTAAGAATGAGCTGTCAAATTCAAAAGTTTAATCTTAAATAGACTTACTTATCTTGAAGTCTTTCCAAATGCAGTGTAGGAGCAAGGGGGTCTCGAGGTGCTCTCCCAGAAAATTATATATATATATAATTATATATATAAAATTACAACTTTACTTTAAGTCAAGACTAGACTAGACTAGACATACATACAGACAGACAGACAGACAGACATACATACATACATACATACATACATACACACAGTATATACGTACATATTACTCTTCCCTCCTCTTTTCTGTCTTTTGTTTTGGGAAGTAACCTCTTTAAATGTGCTTGTGGCATTTATCCACCTTGATGATACATTCATTCATTTAATTTATAGACCCCTGGACTTTAATAGCTCACATATGTTTCAGCAAGATTTCTGGTCATGTGCAAAACGTTCTTCACATTCAAAACATATCCTACAATATCTGTGTTCTCTGAGAAGTCGAGAATTAACTTTGATATAATTTTAAGGAAACATTTGTAATCGTACGACAGTAAAGTCACAATATTTCAAGAAAGAATCTACCTAAACATCTCACCACTGCAGGGTTATTGTCCACACAGGTCACTTCACCACCCCAACAGAGCAAAGGGTGTATACAAATATAAAGACATAATTCTCAAAATCTCAGATTAATATTTGTTCTTATAACTGCACTAATGCTCTGTCGTAGTTGACAGAGCAGATTTTAGTTTATCTTATTCTCTCGCAAATAAACGGCTGAGTTGAGCAGTTTTTTTTTTTCTTTATCCAAATTATTTCTGGGGACAGTTCAGTAGTCGCTGGATATTTGTAGAAATGTGTCCCTAACGTCCATACCCAATGCTACGCCCTTCAGATACGCACACTTGTTTGAATTTCTTTGTCTAACCATACTGACAGGAATTTGGTATAATCCTACATCAGGACATTTCGCCTGTTTTAATAACATTGTGACATTTGAGTTTTTACAAACGATTTAATTACTCAAAATGATAATTTTTCAGCTTCATGTGTAATAACGCACGGGACACTAGAAGTCCGCCAAGCCTCTGCTGCGTTTCTATCATAATGAACTGACCTGCCGTGTTGGTAAGGCTGCAGAATTTCTCCCTTCAGACACGTTTCCCCGTACACACCGACCATCCAAACCAGCAGGTTGAGCAGCATCACATCCTTGTGCATGGTGTCCAGCAGCGTCCCAGCCCTCTCCAAAAGTCTCAAAACTGCAGATTACTCCCACAACTTTTCCCGCACAGGAGGCGCATTCCGCATTCCGTGGTGAACACAGTGAGAATCCATACATGGATGCCACTGCATGTAATCTCTAAGAGGAGGGGGAAGCTATGTCGCTCCAAATCCTCCGCGTGAGATGGCTCGGATTTGATCTCCGTGCGCTCGGTAGACTCTGAGCAGGAACGTAGGGCACGCTTTTTCCGCCTGGTAAGAGCGGAGTGCTCAGGTAAAAGCTAACAGCTGTGAAGGTCACAGGGATGCAGGATGTGCACACATGCACTCTTTTACATTCATGTGAAAAATGGGGAATGATCAGATGTTGACGAGAAAATCCCTAAGGCAGCATTGGACATTGTTTTATTCGCTTTTTCCACAGGTCTGTATTATTGTACGGATGTATTATTTGGTATATTACAATAAGACTGATGTTTACTTCATATATTTGCAGTGATGGCATATCATCTGAAACACACTATATAGATTTGAAAAGCATATTACACATTATTGCTAATGTGTATTATAGGAAGTTATGTAACCCTCTCTTAATCCAGAGTGAGTCTCCACCATAAACCTTGGCTGGGTGATAGAGCCAGAGGCTGAGTGCAGTCATGGGCATCGGTCACCCACTGGGGTTATTATAAACTCCATCATATGATATTTTTTCATCGTCTGTCCTTCACTATTGTTTTACGGTGAGGTAAGGCAGCTTTGGTCCTCATTCATTTTTCATTTAATTTCTACCCAACCTGACCTGTGAAACTACAGTTACATTAACTGTCAGTGCCCAACATCTCTTATTTGCCACACAAATCAATGATACCCAGCCAGGATTACACTGATAATGTAAAACTGGTTCTGATTTGATGGATGGTTCCCTCTTTGACATTGCTGCACAAACAACAAGCCAGCAGTGATTTGTCTTTGTCATCACCTTATGTTTTAAGTATGATACAATTTTGACAAAAGTTATTGGATGTTGGTCACAGGGACCTGCTAAAAAAAATCTCAACACCATGTGTCAGTGATAGTTCTATGGAATCCCATTTCTGCCAGAAAAAGCAAAAAAAAAAAAAAACTGATAAAAAGTAAAAAAAATAAAATGGGAAATCAGAATGATCAGGTACTAAATCAAAGGTCTATTATAAAAAAGGGTGAGATAAATCAATATTTGGATTTACTAAATGTAATGAATGCCTCCTGATCTCTCCCTCATGCTCATTCATTCTGCCTGGTTTACATTCCACTAATTGTCTTCCCATGTCAGACCCAGTCATGCCTGCCTGCCCTCTCTTAACCCCACTGATAACCCTCTATCTATTAAAAACCATATCAGAGAATTTCTGGAACGGCAAGAAAATGCTGTATTCCTGTCTGCCTGTCCTGGAACCTCCTCTGATAACACTATGTGCGCTGCTGGGAACGGTGGAACCGGCTGGTAGGCCTCTTTCCCACTGTTTGACCCAGTGTTTGGTGGCAGGGCGCATTGTTGGCACCAGACCAGTTACATGAAAGACAAATTTTCTACGGACCAGGGGCGCAGGCATAACAAAACACACAATAAAGTACAAAACATATAATTAAATGATTACATATATAATGTAAATGTAATTATTCCATTTTATATGATGCACTTTATTTATATTTTTATTACATTGTAATATATATAATATAATACATTAAAATGTTTACAATAAGTATTGCCAACACAAAAAAAAACAAAAAACGTTTTATTCTTTCTTTCTGTACCAAATGATCCACGGCCCGGTACTGGTGCGCGGCCCGGTGGTTGGGGACCCCTGCTATAGACCATTTTACAGTTGTAAATGTAAACATTATATTTGTGTCCAAGTTTATTTCTCATGCAGTATATATGAATGACAGGAAGTAAACATGGACCCAAGCTGTTACCGAGCAATTCTGTTAAAATGGACTGCATTTATATCGTGCTACAACACATGGCAGCTTTCACACACATTCACACACAGTCAGAGGCTACTGTAGAAGGTGCTACATGCTCATCAGTGATAACCATTACACACCATAACCATAACCATACACACACTCACACCGTTGGCCATCGGGAGCAATTTGGGGTTCAGTATCTTGCCCAAGGACACTTTGACATGCAGAGGCTGGGGATCGAATTACCGACTCTTTGACTCACTTTTGGAAGATGCCCTTCCACTAGAAAACTACTTTGAACCACTCGCCGAATATGTGGATCATCAAACTAACTCTCCTCTTCAGTTTTCTCCCCGCGATTTTCACCAGGGAAAAGGCCGTGACACACCAGGCCGATATCGGCTGTCGGGTCAATGCCAGGCTGTCGGTGAGCGTTTGTCTGCCTTTGTTTTTGCGATCTGTCAGCACTTTTTGGCCCTGTCGGCAGAAGAAATCACTCAGCTTCAGCGAATCAGTGCACAAGAAGAGAAATGGATGTGAGGAAAACAAACAAACGACTGAAGTCAAGAGGGCACACACACAGATCTTCATCTGGTCATTCATATACATGGATATTTCCACAATGACATGGCCACCTGGAATGAAGCTGGGGTCGAGCGAGAGTGAAAATGGTTGCAGCTTTGTTTTAATGTGTGTATCTTAACAACGGCTGGTATATTTGCAGTCATAGGTCTTCCTGTTTATGTGACGAACACAGACTTACGCCGCCTGCTGCTATGGAGAGTTATTTCCTCTCACGCAGATCACAAAGACTACAGCCAACAGCAAACTAGAATTTACGGTGTGTTCAAATACATTTTTGCCAAGATGCAGGTGACGTGAGGCAACAGTCGGTTCCGTCGCCGCTTGTTCTTTAATGTTTGTTTGGTGTGTCACAGCCTAAAGACGCCCTGCTGGGACTATTTCTCTCACACTTTCACACAGGATGGGTTGTGAGAACTCCATGCCCCGCCACAGCATGCAACTGTTTGATAAACTTCTGCACTGCTACTGGTGTAGGTTTCTGGACTAGAAATGACTTGTACAAAAGACAAATGACTTGATATCCAACTTCCCTCACTGCTTGCTCATAGCAGGACTCAACTCATGCAAAAAACAGCAGCTGGACCCTCCTGCATTCAGGGCAACTGTTAAAACTGGCATTTTAAGATGAGACATATTTAATATGTTTTAAATGCTGCAGAATACAAACAGAGTGACTAGAAACTTAGTGACCATGAAACTTGTTCCTGTAAATCTTTCTGACACACACGCTGGGGGCTGTGATAGTAAGACTAATATATATTTAACACATGTTAGTGATTATCATCAGTGTCATCAGTCAGTGGTAGTTATTCATACTGCAGAATGTAAATGATAGTGTAGAAGGCAGACATAAACCCCACATGTGTTCCTGTTAGTAGCTCGTTCAGCACTACATGTCAGCTGCTGACTTTTCTTCAATCATCATGTGTTAAAGCATCATTACAACTGTCCGTAGATGTACACCTATTTACTTACCATGACAAGTCATTGATGCACAGCAATTAGTATTCTGTGCTCTCTGTTTATTTAATTCTTGCTCTAAAATGAGTAGTATGTGAGCAAGAATAAACAGAACATATTGTTAAACACTATTGTTAACAGAGGGACCTTCTTAACATAAGGTTCCTCTCAAACAAATCTTTTATCTGTCTTGACCTCGTCAGTTCAATTTATTCCAAATTCTTTCTGTGAACTGAAACCTGTGTGTCTCAAGCGGAGATAACCGTGATGACATCACGAGATGTTCTCAGACTTGACAAAACACAGACAACATTTAACAACAGGAGGAGTTCTCCTATGACGTCCTGCCTTTAATATATGTGCTCCATATTCAGTCTTCCATATTCATTATTTATCGCTGTTTGAACACCTTCTGTATGCGCTGTGTTTTCTTTAGTAAGCCTGTGGATATTATGGAGTCTGTAGCGAGGACAGTATTATTGTCCATGGGGCAGTAGAAGTTGATGAGCTCTACTTTGTTGGTGTTATGCAGATATGCTGTTTGTAGGATTATCCAAAGGCAAGCTTTTATTTTCTTTTGCTGCCTTAGATTATGTCTGATCCTCTTATATTGTTTGATAGATTATTAAATAACAACATGGCAAAAGTGTGTGCAGTCAGAGCTCAGAGGGAAGCTTCTGTCTGTGGCCTGGATCTGTTTACATTAGCTGTATAGAGGAATACATCAAATCTCTGAAAATCAAAGTGTTCAGACACGCTGGTTCAGTGCAGCTCCGACGTCGGGAAGTTGGCGAAAGTGCGAAAAATCAAACATATTTATAAGCATATTTAGTTTTGCATAATTAGTATTGTTTGGGCTGTTAACTGGGTAACACCTGAGGGTTGTACTACGAAGCAAGATTTATGGTTTAGTGAGCTATGTTGAGCTTAAAGTTTGTTTTCAATGTCACAAAGGTGAGTCTCTTTTAATCTGGCTAGATCACCATGCCAACATACGTTGTTAATAAAAAGTCTGTAAGAGAACTATTTGGTTCTCATTTTTAACCGACGATTTTTGGCACATACAGTACACTTTGAGTTTTCACAAATGTTCCTCTTTGCATAGAACAAATGTATTGTATTATCTCAATGAATTGACATGTAAACAGCACTGTGATGTTAATATAATGCTACGTTTTATAGTCTATACTTTTGGGTAGTCTCATCAATATCAATATAAGTAAATATATTAAGTAAATTTATAAAGTGTAAATTTAGTAAATTTATAAAGTGCATATAAAAGTAGTACAACTGTTTTTTAAATTGTGCCTAAGTAAGGAACTTGAATACTTAGTTACTTTCCAACACTGAGTACAATAATGTATTATTCTTAAAGAAAAACTAATGGTAATAAGTATCTCACTTGATGTTTATTTTGCATGGGGAAAGCCCAATAATTAAGGGTTAGGCCGGGTTAGGGTTAAGAATATTTGTATCAACTGTGGGACAAGTTCACAGATCCTTAAGTATGTAAAAATATTATGTTTCAAGCAAGTCTTATCAGCTAGATTTCAGTATTGCAACTATTTGCCCATTTCATACTTCTGGGGTCTGTAATCTATAATAGTGCATACTATTTTATGAACTGGAAATACGCGAGTAAAGTACCTCAAAATAGTACTTAAGTACAGTACTAGATTAAACATACTTGTTTTTTCCCCCACCTTTTTAATAATGAAACCATTAAATGTTCATGCAAAAGTGTAAAGTACAGTTACTCAAGTACTGTGCTTCATAGAGAAATATTGTAATGTTTTCTCCACTGTACATTTACCTGAGAGTCACACAGTGTTGTGGCAGAGTGAGGCTCCACAAACAAAACTCATGAGGCACTGTAAGATGCATTTTTAAGATGGCTACTGTGACAAACAAGTGTGTTGTACTGCCGTCAAAGAAATGTATATTTCATCAAATATTTTCTGATTCAGCAGTATGAGGCAGATAGTATGACAAGCTTCAAAAATGGGCCTGTTAAATGAATGCATACTTTAAATTCTGATGCTCTACTGCAAGTACTTATGTCCATTTGTCTTTGTGTTGGCATTTTAATTGAGTGCTAATACATTGTGGTACTGATACCTTTTATTTAAAATATTTGAGGACTCTCTCCAGAGAGTCAAAATGGTATAACAGTAAATGGTATGTTCATGTGACATAGAGAAGTAGTTTGATTGTTGGGATTCTCTTAAATACACTGGATTGTGAAGCTTGTGCCTGAATTGAAGAGTCAGAGGTGACACTTTAAACCTGCACCTGTATGTTTGTATAGTTGGTACAACCTTAAGGCTGAGTTAAGATTAAAATCAAAGCGAACAATTCCTTCCATTGATGGTTCACATTTAACTGCCAAAACGTTGACTTATTTCAACCTAGTTTTATGTATTTATTTATTTTGATTTTACATTGTTTTACTGTATTTTATAGTTTTTAACGTCACCTTTGTATTTACTTTTATTGTATGCATTCAATTTCATTATGTAACATGTAGTATTTTCTATTCTATATAAAATGTATCTATTTTCTTATATTATATTACATTACATCACATTACAGGTCATTTAGCAGATGCTCTTATCCTGGAGCAGCTCAGGGTTTAGTGCCTTGCTCAGGAGCACAATGGTGGCAGCCTGGTGTTGAACTCACGACTACACCACTAGACTACCACCATTGTTATTGTTATATTATTACTTCTTGTTCAGTTTCCTTTGGCTTTTGAATGTATATTTTTATATAATATATCTTTGTAATTGATTTTTCTCTACTGTTTATTTTGATACTTTATAGTATATTTGTTATGCTTTATTACATTTATTTAAAAAATTATAAATTCACTCATTTTAACTTCTGATTTTTATGTATTCATTTATTTATTATTTTGTTTGATTTGACATTGTTGTACTCTATTCTATCTCTGTTGCGGATGGTACCGTTCGATGCGGAATGGCCACTATATGGCACATGGAGCTCGCTTCCAAGTCTCTATGACCTTCCTATCAAAAGTTATTCAAGAAAAACGGGAAGATACTTTTTTATTTTTCAGTTTCACCCACTTCCCGACATTGGAGCCACACAGGACTCACACAGATCTACACTATCTCCTTCCTAGGCCCAGCTATTCCAAAAAGTATCTTCCTTAAGTGTTGGGGCATCAGGGGTTGGCGGCACGTGCTTCTCTGTGAGCCCTCTGTCTCATTTCCACCTCGCTGATTGGCTTCTCATCTGCGATGTCATTACTTGGCGCGGCTGGATTGACAGGCACTTCAGTCTTGATCAGGTGGGTCAAATCTAATACAACAAAAGGAAATCTGAAATGAATTCAATGAATTGAACAGGCTGGAAATGGTCTTAAAACATTTAGAAAAAAATGAGCTGTTGTTTGGCAGACTATTTGTCTGATGTAGGAAAGGTCCAGTATAGCTGGGTAGAAGAGCTAATATTTCTGATTCGCACCATTGAAGTCAGCAGTAATGATGAGGTCATTGTTTTTGAGGAAGCTCCTCCTGTGCAGGTGCTTGTGAGAAATGAATGTGCTCCAGCCGAAGTCTGGACCGCGGTAGCACTGGCAGCCCTCATCAAACAGTGCTCCTGAAGTAGCTGTTGGTTTATTCCAGCGGGGATCAGTGTCTGGTGGGAGAAATAATAAAACATTTTTTAAAAACAAGTGTTATGCATTTCTGAATTCCATATATTTGTGGTTGAAACAGGATGTCAGGGTGGGAGATAATGCAAAGATAGCTAGATACCCGAGGGGTGTACTACAAAGCAAGTTCAACAGAGTCTGGCTTTCTTTGCCTCAAAAAGCCCTAAAAGGGGTTTTATGCTGGGAGATACTCGCTATTTACGACTGGGGAGTCAAAGACAACGTGTATCACGTCAGTAGTTATCAACTTGCTTTCTTAACCCAGGTTTCTTTCCTCAGGCTCTGTCTGAGTTTTGACATTGTGTATGGTAAGAAATGTTGCAGAATTTTTGCTGGAATGTAATTTTTCAATTATGTGACTACAACATATGTTTGTACTACTAATTTTACTGGGGTGATGCAGTCATTTCAAACCCTGAGCAAATAAATGCCAAACTATTTGCATGGTATATATATTATACTATACTATACATCCTACTAGATGAAATTCAGCTAAACCAACCCTTGCATCTGGCTAGAAAACTTTCTTTCTCCTAAATGTCGGTGACCTGGGCATACCTGTGGTGAAGCTTCTTGCAGAAGACATTCTCATTTTTACATTAGCGTCCTGGTCCATGGCAACTATGGTTGCCTGCCTGTTTTTGGCTGGCCACTCCATCACTGCATCATTTTCCCCATTGCAGAGGTGCAAGGTCATGCCAATATAGTCTGGGTAAGCACTCTCTTTTCCATTTGGGTACACACTGATACCGAAAGAATAACCCTCCGAGTTGAAGAAGCACTTGCTTTTAACCGGAGTGCCAAGAGGAGTGGTGGCGAGAACGCTGGTAAAGTTATGGATCTGCCAGACAGCACTGGGGCAAATGGTCTCAGTAAGAGTGATGTCATCGATCGAGATGTCCCCCGAGGAGTTGGATGATCCTCTGATGCCTTGGAAGAAATATCGGAACTTCCCCTTCACCTTGAGAGTCACATGGCTTATTTTCCAGGCAGCATCTCCATTACCTGAAAGACGGAAAGCAGGTGATTTATTGCAAATGTATTGGGAATGATTGATTAACTAAAAGAAAGTATTACAGCCTTTTCAATTCTCAAGGGTGTGTTTCATATTAGTCTTACAATGCAATAAAGATTTTCAAGCGACAATATGTTCTTTTAAAAAGCACAGTGCAATAGACAATAGTGCAAAGGAATTATAAAATAAAATACCTTCAATTGTGTGGATCTTCCTGGCACTGCCTGTAGTTCCTGTCCCATCATCAATCCTGATCCATATCACCAGTTTGTCCCCAGGTGCTCCAGTCATCTTGTAGAAGAACTGAAGGCACTCCTCGTCTCTCTTGGGGTAGAGGATACGTGACTCCAGCAAGGCGCTGCTTCCAGCTGCACCGGAAGATGTGTCAAACCTCATGAAGTATCCGGAATCTAGTGAGAGAAGCGGCCATCGGTACATATTGTGTTAACTGAATTATAAGAATGATTGGGATTATGATTGGGAGTGTAATGTAAGTCATGTCCCAATCTCGGAACTCATTGGCTATCAGTCTGAGAAAGAAAGCCTCTGGGGGCAACAGCCAATATTTCTGGGCTTCCGGTGTAACGGATATTCGGGCCAAGACTTCCTCTTCCGTGTGCTGTTCATTGTATCAAGTCCACTTAGCTTGAGAATTCAATTGGAGTTGAGAGGTGCCGTCTACCATGGGATTGTTGTAACCAGTTTACAAGCAAAATTTAGGCTAATAAAAAGTTAATTGTTGACCAGACGATGGCCAATGGGTTCTAAGGTTGCATTTCGGGCAATGCATTCCACCTCTTTTCCTCTCCACACAGTCTATTAACCTCCATACAGCCAGCACCCGCTCAAACGTGATTGATCAATACTACTCGCACTACATATGGAAACCTAGTGGGCTAGTGGAAAAATACTGGCTAGTGGAAAAATACTGCCTTCTTGAGAGAGATAATGTTCAATCCCTACAAGCTATAAACTGTAATATTGGTCGAAGTAGCAACTAACAAATAAAGCCCTGTTACAGAGACATTATTGTTGGCCTCTGCATATGCTAAAACAAACTTTTATGAACAACGGCAACCACTGTAGACATGTTTTTGACGTTACTATTTTAATGTAAATGTTCAATCTTTTTTTAAAGTAAATCCCACAAGAGAAAATATTAAGTAAAATATTAATCTGTGGAATGGAAAAATGTAAGACCCTCCACTTGATTCCCAAAAGATTAGACTGCCCTTCCTTCAGTAAAAAGAAAAATAACATATAACTATAGATTTTTCTTGCAAATCATCATCAAATAAATACTAACAGCCTCAATATGGAGCTGGAGTGTGTGACACTTTTTGTCACAATTAATTTAAATACAAGATTTTTATATATTTTTTATTTATGTATGATGTACCTTTGTGTATGAGCTAGAAAAATTAGCTCAGTACCTCTGCAGCGCCCTGCCTCGGTGTGGTCTGTATCAGCTGGACTGCTCAGTGTCTGTACCCAGTCTGCGTTGTCCTCCTCGTTCTGGATCATTCCACATATGTTGATCAGCTCAAAGGAGCACTGGTCCAAGAGGGTGTGTGTGTTGGCTGGAACAGGACGGTTATCAAAAGTCAACCCTACAAATCTTATATTACTACGGAGAGGGCCGAGAGGAGTACATGCTGGAATGTGATTGGGGAAATATGGAGGATCTACAAAGTAGTGGTCTTTTTTTTACATAAAAATCTTTCCCTGCCAGGATATAGGATGTGAACCAGTTGCCTTTCTCTAACCTTTAGGTGGGGTATAAGGAGACACTCACCACAGTCGTACATGCGGTTGAGCCTGGTGATGTCGACAGCGCTGAAGTCCAGTCGCTGGCCAATGATCTCATTAAACTGCGGTATGGTGGTGGTGATTGTGGGGATGCTGTCGTTCTTGTTGAAGGACAGCGGCCTGTAGTGCATGATGGACTCATAATCATATGGTGTGTTCAAATCAGTGATGAAGTCATCCTCATACTTATTGAAATTGTGCTCCATCCCTGTGAGGAGAAAGGAACGTTTTCATGTAAACAGTCAAATGACAGTATATCAACTCCTTAAAACAGTGCTGCCACACAACATATGTATACATTATAAAACCTCATATTCTTTGTATGATCGTTGGTTTTAATTAATTTCTGTGTAATTTTTATTTTTAAAATTTATTTTACAAATGGTGTAAATTTCCTTTTGAAAACAAACGTAGCAAGGCATGACAGCCTGCAACCTACTTTGATTACACTACAATCAATTGGCAACCTCCTTTCTTTTAGAACTAACCCTTTCACAGTTTGTTTTCAGTTCATGAAAGTTAATTGTAACATTTTGGCTCCATAGAAATGTCTTGCTCAGCATTCCATTGTACCAAAAGACACTATTTCACATATAGTGTAGTTTTAGTTCTTGATAAAAACAGCAGAAATGTGGACCAATACTTGGTGTATGACCAAATAACCTTAAGATGGTGAGTACGGTAAATAATATACCTGTTCAACATCAGCATATTAGCATTTTTACTGATGTAAGAATTTAGTTTCAATTATTAAGCCAACATGAATGACATGCACTTTAAGTGCAGAAAAAATCATCAAAACATTTGCATTTTCTTGACAACCAGGCTGCTCCATATGATTGAAAGTTCTAGAACAGCTACTGAGTGGAACTATGCCCTTAAGGAGGAACTAATCTTTGTCAATAATAATGTAGTTCAGTGAATATGAAAAGGTTTCAATGAATATCTGAATTGTGAAATGTTGTTATTATTTTAAATACTCAGAAAATGTCACAGAGTCTGGTTGGTGGCTAGTCAAAATGTTCCTAGGTGGGTGGGGCTCTGATGGACGAATTTGGCTAAATCCTAGCCACAGCCCTGAATGAAACAAGAAAACATTCTGACCCACCCATTTCAATCTGGTCCCACCAGATGTTGACGTAGTCGTCTCTATCTGAGCGAGACTGTTCATGGTAAAAGCCCAGAGCATGGAGGAGCTCATGCTGCACAATGGATTTAGTGTCACACCTCGCCCCAATGGAAATATTCTGGCCTTTTTTATCATCTCCAACATACGACCAGCATCTGAATTGATCAAATGAAAAATTCAAACGACAGCACAATCAACCTTAGGTGCTGCTACTGAGCTCTAACTAACATTTCATCACATCAACATTTCCCTAATCATAATGCTTTTGGTGACATGGCAGCATGGCCAAATAAAGTTGTGCAACATCTTGCCGCTCACCCAGGCTGCTTGGTGAAGGAGACATAGCTGCTCTCTCCCTCATAGGGCTTGAAGTCTACACAGGATCTCAAACGGTATTCCTCAAAAGCCTGGAGGATTACACCTTTGGCATTCAGTTCTAGAATAATGAAAAATAGTGTCCAAATCAGTACATGTATATTCAGCTACTCAACAAATGACTTGTTAAATGTGTTCATTTGTGTTCAGTGTACCTAAAGAATCAGTTAAGATATAGGGGATGGGAAACTTCCATCTTCTTGTTTCATCGAGGATTGCATTCCTTCTGGGCTGCGAGACACATTGAAAGCAATAATAGTATACTTTTAAGTTCTGGACAAATATCATCTCCACTCATACTCTGTGTACTTACATCACCAGCGATGTCTCCTTCAAACAGGTGTTTTAACCCTAAAAATGTGAAAAAACACATGTTTAGTACATATGAATATCAGTCAACAAAGATATGGTCACATGTATCAACAGGAGACTGGGCTTAGAAAGTATACCGCTATTGATCTCGGGTATGTCGTCCCTCAGTTCACCAGCATCTGCATTATCACCTGGAAGATACATTTCTTTTTTTGTTACAGCAAAAAAGTAAAAAAACAAACTTGTTTTATGTGCATGTGATCAATAAAGTTAATATGAACCAACCGGTAAGTGTCGGAGCAGCTTGCACCTAGCACACAAAAATAGATATGTCTAAATGTAAACCCTTCTATAGAAAATAATTTTTCAATTTCTGTTTCTGAACTTGATTCCATTTCAAATGTTTCAAAAATGCCCTACCTTCAAAATCACAAAGACTCCAATCAGTGCAGCAATTTTCCTCAAACTGTCTCGAGAGCCCATGTTGTTATCCCGACAGAACCATGTTTCTCTGTTGCCCGTGTAAACATGCCCATAAAGGCAGCATCTGGAGGAGAACTTTGGTCAGGATTAAAGTGTTTAATGAGTAACAGGCATTTCATACGTGTCTTCACTGCCTATTATACCACTGACATGTTGTTAGCTGTTCTGTTCTAGCTCTCATGCACAGGTAATGACAGCAATAAGCAATTGACCCTGTACAAAGCTAGCAATAAATTCATATGAACTCTGATCTTAAGTCCAATTAAATTATGTTCTTTATGGGTTTGACCTCTCTGTGCCTGGGGATAACTGTATTTAACAATTATATACTCCCACGGCACGGACCCCACCGGTTTTGGAGGAGACTTACTTACCGGAAAAGAGCAGCTAAACTGGCATATGTGGCTTAGCTCAGCTTACAACTCACTCCACTTGTATGAAGTTAAGTCCACTCCGTTTGTCCGTTTTTCTGGACGGGAAAAACCCAATTCTGAAATGAAAGCTCAAGGCAATTTACATTACCAATGTACGGTACGTGTGGAATAGGCCTTAGTTGACATTAAAGCTACATTAGTGGTTGCTAGGTGTAGTTAACTTAAAGTCACGTTGATCAAAGAAATATGTCAATTCAAGAGCTGTTATTTCTATGTGAGTGTGCTGATCTCGTCCACACTTACAGTCATTTTTCTATTACAACTTAACATGAATGTAGAAAGGTCGCACTCCTTACAGTAATCCTGTTGACTAATATTTGGTCAATTGTTTTCTAGCCATTTGGAATGAAACACCAACGGGTACAACACCAGCCTTATTTGATTCGCTGATCGAGTCAAAGATGCAGGTAATACAACCAGTGTCTTTTTTTTTTTCAGACCCTGACGACCAGTGTTGGGAAGTTAATACATGTAACGCAAACATTTTTTGAGTGCAAGGGTAGGATGGCTTACAAGGAGCCGCCTCTACGTCCATACAGGCTCCATTCATTTGCCAGTTTGTTTTTGATTGGTTCTCTTGTTTGATTTTGCACCGCCTCTTGTCTGCCAATCAAAACCAATGTGCATTGCTCTGACCAACCTGAGTCTGCCAAGCCTGCGACTATCCGACCACACCAAGGTGGGCGACCGTGTCGTTGGACAAGAATGCCTTTCATTGCTGGAAATTCCACAATATTTTCCTTCTGAAGTCGGAAAAAGGGCTCTAACGTTACTCCATCCATCCATCCATCTTCAACCGCTTATCCGGGGTCGGGT
>CALSBV010012075.1:5976985-5997381 GCA_943590825.1 Bovichtus diacanthus | reverse complement strand
ATACTCTGAACTGCTGTTCGGTGCATATGCACAGACAACAGTCAGAGCAGACGGGGGCCCCGGGCTTCCTCCGGGCAGGGTCACACCTCCTCTTTTGTGATGTTTCATTGAGGTACTTGAAACGTTACTGTACAGTGTAAAGCTCGTTTATGTTTTACAGGCTTTCATCTTTATTGCCCAGTTTAACACATTTGATAGAAATGTAATCAAATGTAATAAGTTACATTGAATCGATGTAGTAAATGAAAAAGTTACATTACGTATTAGATTTTTAACAGGGGAACTCGTAATCTGTAACATTTTACATTTCAAAAGTGACCTCACCAACACTCCTGACGACATCAGGGCCACTTCCTCAGAGTTGACTAATTATCTTATCTAAATTCCTCTAATTTCATGGTCTCTAATGGCCACTCACATGGCAGGCATTTTAACATCACAAAAGAAAAGAAACATACCACAGGCTTGTTCTTTAATAGCTTAATTTAATATCTTTTATTAAGACAACATTTCGATGCCAAATAAATTTATTGTTCAAAATGATGACACATTTCAAAAGCTTATTTTGCAAAAACAGTATTTCACCGTTTATGTATAGATAAACTTTTTTCATTTTACGTTTTTGAAATTATGTGTGTAACTGTGATTGTGTCACAGCAGCAGTTTTCCATCCTTTCTTCATCTTCCAACGTTGTTCTTCTCATCCCAGCTGCACATGTTGCATAATAATATTTTTAAGTGAAAAAAATAGTAACTTCACATTAAAAGTGTGATGTGATCTGTGAAATAGTGTCTGATGTCTTACCTCCAGTTAATCATGATATCAAATCCTGTGTGACCTTACTCCTTTGGTTTAATGGGAACTTCTGTTTTGATCAGTGATGTTATATCTGTGGACAAAGAAACGATTAAGTCGTCGTGCTTGCATCCTCGAACACAACACAAACAATATTAAACAAGAAGACCACAAACCCTCAAAGTCGACGAAGATGATGAGGTCGTCGTTTTTGAGGTAATTGCGCCGCCTGAGGTCAAAGTGCTTGATGAAGTTCCTCCAGCCCCATGAGTCGCTTTTGTAGCAATCGCAGGAAGTGTCAAACGTCCCCACCTTGGAGGGATTGTCCCAAAAAAGCTTTCCATCTGATGCTAGGGGACACAAAAAGACAGAGCTGCCACTGTTTCAATCATACTGTAGTTACCGGAGAACAACCTATGACTTTGCGTTGTGTGATGGTTGAGTGTTTTAAAGAAAGGGGATGTAGGTCGTTGTGTTGTTGTAGTAAACTTTCCTCCAGTAAAAGGGCTGTGTTATAAAATAATATAATGTAATAGGGCTAATCACAAGTATTCAGCATATTGATTGTATCCATATCTAGTGTTAAAGTACAGATTGTGTCTGTTATAAATTGTAATCTGAAAACGATGAGGCCAGAAACTCACTGTGGAAAGTCCCCAACTTCACAGAAAATAGCAGAAATGAACACCTGGCCAATTAAAAATGCCTAATATGGACCGGCATGGCCAAACAGCAGGGATACGAGCAGGTCTGGCTTCACATAAAAAAGACCTCACCTGGCTAAGGGGGTGAGATCATCTTACATGTGATGCACGTGTTATCATTGTAAAAACAACGTGCATAAGAGTGTTATGTAAGGAAAAAAGGGAGGAGTTTTCACCCAATTTCCACCAATGAGGAGCAGAGTATGGGAAGCATAGATCAGGTGCTTCGCTGGCCACTTGTCGGTCTGGTGCCGGCACCTCGCTCGGGTTTAACTCTTTTTTTTAAAGAATAAACTCTTTTGCATCTTTTCGAACCTGCTAAGACTAATACCAATAGACTAATAGTTTCACAACTGTGCTGAAGTTATGGTGTTTGGAAGAAAAGTCCTGAATGTTCTTTGGCCCGGATGCAGACATTTTCCCCCCCACAGTGTCACAACAACTACCGGATGGATCGTCATAAACCTTTGAAGAGACATTTATTTTCGTCAGCAGAATAATCTTATGACTTTGGTGACCCCCTGACTTTTCCTCTAGCACCATCATATGGTTTACATTTGTGGTTTTGGGTTAAATGTGCCCCCTTCAGGATCACTTGTAATAACTTCGAATGCTCTTTGAAGGAAATTGACTTCAATATTTGCGCTTTGGATGGTTCTGAAATTGATATAATAAATACTTGGGGTATTTATTGATGAAAGGCTGTCCTTCAAAATGCATGTTGTATAGTCTACTTTCCTGTCAGTACTTGACTATGGTAACACTATCGATATGCATGCTGTCTCTACCACCTTGAAACAGCTTGACACAGTTTATCACTCAGCATGTTGTTTTATTTCTGGTAATCATTATTGTAATCTTTATCAGGCAGTGGGTTTGCGTCCCTGGCTGCTAGAATAACACAGCATTTTTTCCTGTATGTTTATAAAACAATCGTACAAAAGCTACCTGTCATCCATCATTGCATGGCGTTCTGTTTCAGTTTGAATGTTTTTTTATTGATATATTACAATTGATTATTGATGGTTGGTATCGTTTTATCATTATAAACACTGTATGATATGACTACTGATGGTTGATGTTTATTTTAAAAAATGTACATTTATTTTCGTGTTTTGTCATTATAAAATTATTGTTTGTATGATATGATAGGCGCCATTGCAAATGAGTCCCCTTTCTCAATGGGTTTTTCATGGTTAAATAAAGGTAAAAAAAAAAAAAAAAAACATTTGTATAGCATTTACTTGTTTAAAAGGAATCAATAAATAATGTTTTACTGTCCAATTGAACATGGTTGCAACTTATTACTGTGTTATATTTGTGTACTGTCTTAATCCCTCTGGGGATAATGGATAACCTGCTACTTACTTACCACGGTTGTTGTTTTTTATTCTATTTTGTACTTATTTTATATTGCCCTTTTATCTGCACTGTCCCTTTGCTGTTGTAGCGCTGTACATTTCCCCGCTGTGGGACGAATAAAGGTTTTCTGATTCTAATAAGGAGCACTTACTCTTCCTCATGTCAGTGGTGAGGCTGCGAGCGGAGGACATCCGCAGCTTAATGTCTGGGTCTTGGTCCATCACCACCAAGGTAGCCTGTCTGTTTACCGCTGGCCACTGCATCACCGCATCGTTGACGCCGCTGACCAGGTAGAAGTACAGCCCAGTGTAGTTCCCTGTGTAATCAGTGTAACTGGACAGAGGAAAGATACGGACACCGTAACCATAGCCCTCAGGGCTGTAGAAACGAGGGCTGTCAATTACTGTGTTGCTGTCGGCCGTTTCCATGATCTTGGAGAAGTTCGGGATCCTCCACACGGTGTTGGGGCAGCGTGTCTCGGTTAGGCTGATGTCGTCGATGTAGATGCCACCGGTAGATGCAGAGGGATCACCGCACACAGCTTGGAAAGCATAGCGGAATTTTACCCCTACCTCCATTGGGACATGGGCGATCTTCCATGTGTGGTCAGAATCCGCTGGATCATAGGGAAAGGGACAGTATTTACTGTAAAGAACTAGTTTTCATAACATTCTGGAAAATACACTGTTCACTTTCTTCCCAAGAGTTAAATGAAATAACCCATACCACTCTCATACTGTATCTGTCCATTAAGTATGAATCTAGAGCCATCACATCTTAGCATAAAGACTGGACGAAGGGAACATCTAGCTCTGTCCAAAGGAAAAAAATATATATAAAGTCCGCCAACCAGCACCTCTAAATTTGACTAAGGACCACGCTGCATTTTGCTTATTTAATTTGTACACAGACAAAAGTGTTAAAAAGACAACTTTTTGTTTTATGGGGTGTTATGTGCTGGAACAATTTGTTTGCCGGACCAGTGATTTCCTGGAATCGCCTGGCAACTATGTTGTGCAAGTTGCAGACAAACAGGAATTAGTGACAGTTACTAGTTACCTCATTCAAAAAGTAACTTAATTAATTTACTGATTAGTTCCACCAAAAAGTCATGCGTTACTGTGATAAGTAACTTTTTAGTTACTTTATAAATGTCTACTTTCAAATGCTGCCATTGGTGTGTGCCTATAGATTTCATTTCAGTACTCAACACTGTTGATCAACTTGAAAGACAGTTTTTGAACTTTACTTAGCAATGTAGGCTATACAAATGGTAAGTAGTGAGAACATGTCCACATGAAGAAATTTGAACTGTCTGCCATCATAATGAATATCCACATGTGATTTTACTAGCTGTGTTGCCAAGCTTTGACAGTTTTCTGCCCAATCACAATTGAAAACAGGCCCAATTCAATAAAAACACTGCTAACTAGCTACTAGTGAGACGCGGGTCAGGGTTTTTAAAGAAAAAACAATTCACGAAACATAACATTTCGCAAAACACGTCAGCAAAAGGGAAAACAAGACGACATTAGCTCAAACTGGAAAAGGTAGGTGGGTATTGCACAATGATTCCTCATCGCTGATTGGACGCACTGTCTGTCAGTCTGCGACAAACGGAAATACTTCTTCTTCTTTTGAGCACAGACCGGCCCACAATTCCCATGGGCATAGGCATGATGGGAAATTAGTGATGTGCACACGGACTCTTTTCACAGTATTGGTTACTATGAGTTGATATGCAGTCAATGGTTGATACATGTAGATGTATCGAACCTTTCGAGTTTTGATACTTTTTTCATAATACGGCGTCAGTTTCTCCGTGACGCTCCGTTATACTACATGCACGTCCCACCACTAGTGCTGCCCGCCCCATAAAACGTCTCTTAAATACAATATACCATCCATCGCGTAGAAGTTCACATGAGTGAAGATATTATTTTACTGGTTTGTTTCTTTTGTTGTTTTCTGTTAAAAAAGTAATGTGAAGCCTCGTAGGCCTCATGACACTTTTATTTCTATATTTGTTTACGCCCTGCAGTGAGCAGACGTGCTTATATTTATTTTTTATTATTACCGGCCTACATTGTTTGTTGGATTTTTAGAAAGTTTTGTTGTTGCCATTTCAATAAAAAAAAAAAAGACTTTTGCAACTGTATACAAATTAAGTAGCATTAAACTAGAATGGACGAACGTTGCGCTCTGTTTGTTTGTCAAAGTAATAATGAGCTCCGACTCGTCTTCAGACATGAGCGACTGCACCAGTAGCAGGCAGCCAGTGTGAGCGGTACAGCGAGTGGGAAAAGTCGGAAATTCATGACCACTGGGACGTTCGACGGGCTTACCCGGTACATACCGGACGCTAAAAATATTAGTTTAAAAAGATTTGTTCATTAATTTTTGGACATCACTATGGGAATTGTGGGCCGGTCTGTGCTCAAAAGAAGTATTTCCGTTTGTCGCAGACTGACAGACAGTGCGTCCAATCAGCGACGAGGAATCATTGTCCAATACTTTCCTACCTTTTCCAGTTTGAGCTAATGTCGTCGTGTTTTCTCCTTTGCTGTTGTGTTTTGTTAAATGTTTTTGGGTAATGTTTTTTTTGTTTTGTCAAATGTTTTTTATTTTTTATTTATTTAAATGTCATTGTGTTTTAAGAAATGTCATGTTTTGTCAAACGTAACTGATTTGTGAAATAATTGTTTTGTGTAAAGTTTTGTGTTTTCTGAAATGTCTTTGTGTTTTGTGGAATGTTTTAGTGTTTTGTGAAATGTTTTTGGATTGTCTAAAATGGTTTTGTGGTTTCTGAAATGTCATTGAGTTTTGTGAAATGGTTTTGAGTGTTCTAAAAGTTGTGTTTTGGGAAATGTTGTTCTGTTTTGACCCTCAGGGCCACCGTACCCAACACTGCCTGGAATCCTTACCTATCCAATAATGGACAGAAGGAGGCAAGTTTTTTTTCACCTGTTTCCAGTTTTTATGCAAAGCTAAGCTAATCACATGCTGGCTGTAGCTTCATATTTAGCATTTTGCAAGAAAGCAAATAAGTGTATATTTCCTAAAATGTTGAACTATTCTTTTAAAATGATAGCAAACTTTACTCCATTTTTCCAAACCTGTCACCACTGACTGTCTAACTCGTATGTTTTATGATGTCTTAAAATAACTTGATTTGAATAGCATTTTAGCAGCTAGCCAAATATCAAATTAATATTATCCTTGATGCAAAGGTGTGTCTCTAGATAGTTGAAGGTAGCTGAAATGTGTCCTCCATAAACATGCCAACTTAATAAATACCATTAAAAGTGTGTATTTTCTTCATTTTGCGAATGGTGCCAGTGCCGTCATCCATCTTGACCCAGATCACCAGCTTGTCCTTGGAGCTTCCAGTCATCTTGTAGAAGAACTGCAGACACTGAAGCTTCCTCTTGGGATAGAGGGTTCGGGATTCCAGCAGCGCCGACTCCAGAGGCTTCCCAGTCATGGTGCTGAATTGCATGAAGTATCCAGCATCTAGAGAGGGAAGACGAGACACGCTCTAACGGCACGCAATGTCATTTTTGCCGTCTATACGGAGAATAATCAGTAATTGGGATTTTTAAAGAGATATTATTCGACTGTGACCTCTGCATTGTCCCAGGAGTGTGTGATCCTCTTCACTCTCACTGCTCTTGGTATGGACCCAGTCAGAATCATCAGAGGTGGCCTGGATCATCCCGCAGATGTTGGCATACTCAAAGGCACACTGGTCCAGCAGGGTGAGAGGACCAGCTGGGGAGGGAAGGGGGGAGGATTTAGAACGTTTTGGCCTATTTTGTGCTTAGCAGGCTTTTGTTCACACTGTATCCTGCCTCCTCAAGACTCCTCATTTCTGTTCCAATAGTATCACATTGTCAGCTTTTGAGAAAAACAGATCAACATAGGAAATGTACTTATCTACGTACAGCAGTTGTACATCCGGTTGAGCCTAAGGGTGTCCATTTTGCTGAAGTCGAGGTATTGGCCAATGATGTTGTAGAACTCGGGGATTTTGGTGGTGATGGTGGGGATGGATGCGTTCTTATTAAAGGAGAAGGGCCTGTAGTGCATGACGGACTCGTAGTCGTACGCCGTGTTTTGATCGGTGATGAAGTCATCGTTGTATTTGTTGAAGTTGTGTTCGAGTCCTGTGGGAAATGTCATGTTGATACACAAAAAGAAAATGCCATACTAAGGGTTAAACACATGCTGTAGGTGATGAAAATAAAATGTCATATCATTGCTAATAATGAAATATTGTTACGGAACACGGATGACAAACGAAAGAAAATGAAGGACCATGAAGTGTCTGGACCTACCTGGTGTTACCTGATTCAGCCAGATGTCGACGTAGTCGTCCCTGTCTGTACGGGACTGTTCGTGGTAAAATCCCAGAGCGTGTAGGAGCTCGTGTTCAATCACCGCCTTGTGATCACAGCCTGACCCTAAAGACAGAATCTGGCCGATCTGCTGGTCACCAACGCTGGAGAAACACCTATGACAGTAGAAGCAGTCGGTTAAAGTTGAGCTTCATTTTGGACCCATGTTTAAAGCTGATTTCAATTGACAGAGAGTCATACAGTTATCTGAATCAGGGATGCGCGATGATATTGGCATGTCGTAGGTATCGGCCAATAAAGGCTCTAAAATGAAATATCGGCATCGCTGCGTAATGAACATTTCTGCCCATAACGTGGCGCTTGTTTGCTCGTAGGAAAAATGCAGCGCAGAGTGAGCCAAGTTTTTTGTTGTTTTTTTTTCTTAGAGTTTAAGGATTGTATAGCCACCTAATGGTCTCCTATTTTTTGACTTACATAATATATTATTGAGTTAAAGTATGTCCATAAATGACATGTACTAATTAAGAGTAAGCATAATAATATATTAATTACACTACAGGAGAATCTAAATTGTCTCTGCAATCAGGTGGAAAAAAAACATGTGTGTATATCAGTATTGGCAATAGGTAAAACTGAGGTAAAAATACTGTATATTGGCATAGTGGATATGGGCAAAAATCCAATATTGCGCATCCCTAATTAAAAGATGTTCTGCAACAGCTATCAACAGTCGATTTTGTAATCGCAGCCATACCCTCCTTTCTTTTCAAACTTGATGAATGTCTTCTCTCCCTCGTAAGGCTTGAAGTCAACACAAGACTTCAGCCGATACATTTCAAAAGCCTGGTGTACGCAGCCCTTGGCGTTCAGATCTGAGAGGCGTAAGAAACAGTCACAGCAGATGGTTAAAAGAGTCTTTGAGGATCCCCCTGTTTGACTTTTTCAAAGGTTGCCAGGTATTTCTTTTTTGGAAAATCAGGTATTAACTTCGGTGACTAGACTGGGAGCGCGATACATGAGAGGCACAAACTGAGGCCAACTCTGGGACACATATACTGTATGAGTGAGCGAGTGTTTGCAGTCAATAATATACTGAATATTAAAAATGAACTCACCCAAATCATCACCCAGAATGTAAGGAATTGGAAATGTCCATCTTTTGTCAGTGATGGCATTCTTTCCCTCCTGTCGCATAAAAAAGGTTTGTAAAAAAATTTGCACGTAAAAAAATTGTGACCATAAACCTAATCGAGGCCAATAAAAAAAAACACACACAATAAAGCCCATCTAGTTATCTGAAGTAGATACGGCACTGTAGTTGCTCAAGAGAAGCACTAACAGTCCCAACAGACACGTGATTGCGCACGACAGAACAAAGCTGCCAATAAAACACTTGAGGAGTAATTAGCTTTTTTTCAATTCCCTTTAAGACAATTCCCTTTAAAAAAAAAAAAAACTTACTGGAATTAAAATGTCCCCTTCAAACAGGTTGGCGTCTGATCCTGCAGGGCGGGAACAAACAAGACATTATATTTAAATCCGAAAAAAAAACAGTTCTATGCAACTTTTTACACATTAGTCCAGTGAATACAGGAACAGGAGAAAATTAAATGTTGTCGCTCACCCTTGTTTAGGATGGGGTTCTCATCCTCGCCATTCTCATACACCTCTGCAACACAAACACAGACATGGCTCAGACTCTTTTATTTTTTTCATAGCCTTTCCACAACTGCTATTTCTTTGAAGAGCGATCATGTTTTGACCTACCATGGACCTCAGGGGAAACCGATATCTGAATAAAACAAAAACCTGCGTAAGTGGTCACCAAGTTATTAGCCATCTTACATCATGCTTACTATCCTAATTAATAAATACTTACAGTATAGGATGTGGCTGAGGCCACGAGTGCAAACAACAACAACAGCTCTCGCTCCGTCATCATGCTGCAAGTAAATGTTGCTGCTTTGCTTTAAATGTGCACGCTGACCAGACATGACCTTTAGCCCTTGATGAAGTTTATGCCTGGTTATAAAGAGCAACCGAAGGACTTTAATGACTGAACAGTGTTACTGATTAGTGAGCAGCTATTTTTATATCTGCAGAGGCATTTTTTTTCTTTTTTTTTTACACAAGCCTACCTGTGGTGTTGTCTTGCTCGATATCTGATCTTGTTATATAATCATCATAGAGCATTGATGATGTGTTATTTTATATCGTTTGTGTGACATAACACCGAAAGCTTGAAACGTTTACTTGAGGTAAGTTCTTCCATTGTCGGCTTCCGTTTTCTACAGATGTTTTTCTCTCCAAATACCTCAACATTGCAAAGGTTTGCAGATTGGAGACTCACAGATTTGAAAGTAATTGCTGGGTGTCAATAAAAAAATAAAGAAATAATGGTTATGAGTCAATTGAAGGTAAAGCAGTCACTTTCTTTTTTTACAATGATCTAATTCAACCACTAGATGACGACATACACCAAGGCCAGCACTGTTTGGTGTTATCCCCATTTTATTCACAGGTAGCAGTTGGAGTCTAGATTTTAAACGAGATATGCTGCAAAGTGGTAGAAATCGTAAACTAGACCCCAAATTTAGACCAGCAGTTGGATATATGGTAGTAGGCCTCCTGTATATGGTACTATGGATTTTACTCAGTTCCAGTGGTTTTGTCGCTTTGACTAAGTTCTCACAACGTGAATCTCTTAATATAACATTCTTGTAAAAAGGGTTTCTATTATTATAACACTGAGAAAGAGCAGCTCTCCTAATCTCACTTCAACAGAATAGTCATTTGTTATACTTAAAGTAATCCAGGTTGCATTTAGTAACGGAATGTGCAGTGGTCGTTTAGTTTTATGGACACAATGTGTATTCCCTTTGATAAACTGGATGTCATGTTCAAAAGTTTTACATGTAACGTTAGCTAAAGCTAAAGCAGTGCTAATGGTGCATGTAACGTGACAAGCTATGACATGTGATGAAATGCAAATTGTAGCCTATTTAAATGAGTTAGCTGCGTTGCACAAAACGGAAGCGTAAGCTAAAGCTACGTTAACGTCACCGACTCACGTCGCAGCCTTAACGTTACTCAAATGTAACCACGCAATTGTGTTGGGCTTGGTTAGGGATACACATACAAATAAAGTTGGTGTTGCAGATGATTCAGACATTTGTATCCGCAACTTTGAACAGTGTTAGTCGTAGTCAACGTTAGCCTGGCTCATTAGCACGATTTAGTAGCAAGTTAGCAAGGTACGTTCTCGCTGCAGCTAGGTTGACTAAGATTAGGATTTTGCAATTCACGGAGTTTAGCCGAATCTCGGTCTGTGAAAGTGGTAAAATATGAATAACCAACAGGACCGTTGCATTACATTAATGTTTACATTGGCCCTGTGACAGATTTGAGGCAGCGTGGACGAGGTGGCCGAGTGGTTAAGGCGATGGACTGCTAATCCATTGTGCTCTGCACGCGTGGGTTCGAATCCCATCCTCGTCGATATCTTTTTATAATGTTTTTCTTCAGCAAATAATAATGTCTTTATTATCCAAAACGGTGCAATACGTTAAGGGTTTTTGTATGTTTCATTTATGACCAAATTTGATCGTCCACTCTCGATATTATGTAAACAGCAAACGGTAGCATTATATTTCATATAACAACTGTTATGCATTCGTAAAAAGGGATTCGATTTATTTTGGTTATTACAATTGCAAACTTGCACCATGCATTACAGCATCAGTCACAAACACCAATCTCATCAGTGTCATTTTTTTCACATAGTTTGGTTTCAACATAACCAAACAGCCCTCATCGTACTTTAAGCAAGCATTATTGTATTATTTGTAACACATTGCACTCTAAACGAAAGCTTTCACATCAAATCAGAACTCTCATTCCTTTGCTTTTCTTCCTTTAGTTTATTTTAAATAAATCTCATCTGCTTGATATGCTCTGTTGTGACATCCTGCACTTCTGTCCATGTGTTTCACATCACAGCTCTCCTTGGAATCAGCAGAGCGTCGTACATCTCCTGTAGTTCCGTAAAGACTCCCATCCAGTCCAGGAGAGAGGTGGATTGTCTCCGTCTGTCCGTCCATGAGGTTGTCTGTGGCTTTGCTACTTGTTGTCTATAAGTGAGATACAGGAAATGTAGTGAGTGATATACAAGGAAATAACCATCCATAGGCAGTGTATTGTCAGTGTATTATTAACAGACTGGGCAATTTCATCCCATTTTCTGCCCTGAAAAACCACACCATGTTTGTCAAATAAAGTCTCTAAGGCGAATAGGGTTTAAAAAATGTAACTAATAGATATCACCATGAAACTTCCTCAGTTGATTAATCACAGTGAGATATTTATTTTGTGATACATTATTCTGGTATTATCACTGCATAAATCAGAAAAATACCATCAACAGCCATAAAAATGTTTTATTCAAATACATTTTCACCATCCTTTTTAAGAATATAATGTTATATAAATCAGGCTATGAATGATATTTGAGCAAACTCCATTTTGAGAAAAACAGTCTTTAAAGATATATATTGAAAAATTCCATAAATTTTGCAAGACACTACAGGTGAATAGGGAAAAACCGTTTAACTAACAGATGTCACCATGATAATTCCCCAGTTCATTATTTACATTGTGACAATTACTTTTTGTATTAATAGAGTTAATTATCTAACGCTAACTTTTGGTGAATTTAGGAGAAATCTACAGACGCAAATAGACAAAGTTAATAGATTGATTGAGTGAAAAGATGACACAGTAGAGTTTACCTTTGGAAAGTATGCCTGTTTTGTTGCTCTTGAATAGAACTTTACCTTGTGGTTACGATGATGTTGGTCTATGGCGTACTGGTATTTGGCTGCATTCAGTCCGAGTGCACCAGCAAGTCTCTCTCCAAGGAAATCGCAAGCTAATTTTGGAAACAACGACATAGTGAGACTTTTTCCATAGCTATAATTGGACTTATTGTTGATTTTTTTTGTATGCTTCGAATGTATTTGAATTTCACATTACGTACTCAGCAGGGAAATCCTCCCAACTAGAATGGCCACATTCCTGAATGACAACCTAGTCTGAGAAAGAAGAGACAGAATAGATGACGTCACTCCTACTTAAAAGGGGAACACCACCTGAATTAGGAATTATAATACGTTATATCCATGGCCTAAGAAACACGAGCTACTCTCTCTCTCTCTCGAAGCCAAAACCAGAGAAGTAAGTCTCAAACTTGTGATGTCGTCAAGTATAAAGTCTGCTCCATTGACAATGAATGGGGGACTGATTTTGCAGTCACAGAATGTTTGTTTTCTTTTTTTTAATACCCAAATAGGATGTATTTTATTGTAGTGTTCTCAGTTCTGAAACACAAAATGTCCCCATATACTAAGAACATTCACCTGGGTGCTCTCAGCGTCATCTACAACACCTTACCCAATTCATTGTCTATAGAGCCTTTTCACTATTTATATTTGACGACATCACAAATTTGAGTTTTAGCACTCTAGTTTTTGGATTAGGGAGAGTTGTTCATGTTTACTAATGTTTTTGGAGGTCTCAAGGCCTTTACACCCCAGGGGCGTGTTTTAAGTTAAACTTCAATAGATTTTTCCCAAACTGTTGTTTTTTTGTCACAAGTTTATTGTTTCACACTAAACGCGGATATTACGCGGCAAAAACAGCCATGTCATTTATTTTTTTCACGAACCAGGACAATTTATTCTGGACCTTCGCACCGCAAATTAAGGCATCGACCAATAACGTTGTGCGGAACGGGTTGAGTTGCACCCTTATCCGTCACACCCTCGGTGTGTAAAGGCCTTGATACCATAGGAATAACATGTATGAATTTTGGGAAAAAAAGCTCCCCTTTAATGACATCCAACATGACATTTCTCCCCTAAACAGTGTCCCACCCTCTCTGCGGGTTCTCCGAAGGGAGGCCTGTTTAATGACTCCTCCTCTTCCTCCTCCTCCTCCTCACTGTCTTCATCCTCCAGGGTTTCGCCACTGGAGAAGTGGATGATCTTCCTCTGTTTGGACAGGGCAGCACTCCCAAATGCTGTTTCCTGTATGTCTGGTGGAGACTGAGAGATTGGACAGGTCTTTACAAAAGCTTGTGTTTGGATTGACACGTTGTCCCCTACGTCAGCGTCCCCAACCTTTATGCACCATGGACAATTTTTCTACGGACCGGGGGGGGGGGGGGGGGGGGGGGGGAAGAGAGACCGGCGGAGGGGGGGGGGGGGGCAGGCATAACAAAACACCCAATAAAGTGCAAAACATATCATTTCATTATTACATATATAATGTGAATGTAGTATTATGCACTTTATTTATATTATTGTTAAATTGCAATATATTTAATATAATAAAAACATTTTTTTTACAATAAATATTACCGACACAAAAAAAAAAACGTTTTATTCTTTCTGCACGGCCCGGTACTGGTCCGTGGACCGGTGGTTGGGAACCCCTGCCCCACATCACATTATCTGCGTCCAGCAAGTTGTCATTTTATGGGCTTTTTTTTATAAACAGTCTACGTCAGCCTCCAGAGTGAAGATTAACAAAAGTCACACACAGCTGTTCAAAGTTAACAACACCCTAGACTGTGTGACTGAACACAGCATTATTTCAACACTCACTTCCTGGTGGCTGTTGTTCATTCTTCTTAAGTCTTTCTGTCGCTCCAAGAGTCTTCCCCCGTGTCACAGCTGTACTGCACGCGCGGCCACACCGACTCCGCTTCTTTGTGGAGAAAAGCGACTCCAGGAGACGATATCAATCTTGAAGCCTGAGCCACCAGATCAAACCTTAACACAGGCAAGTGGCTCGAGAGCTTGTCGCTGTAGGTGTCATTCTTGGGCTCGAGGGGTTGGGCTTGTCGCGCTCTGTGGGAATGTCTATTGACAACTTTAGCCACGGAAACCTCAGTGTTTCCAACATTCCCCTTGTATGTGTCCCTTAGGTCAGGGGTCCCCAATCACCGGGCCGCGGATCATTTGGTACCTGGCCGCACATAAAGAACAAAACGGTTTATTTTTTTGTGTCGGTAATATTTATTGTAAACATTTTTATGTATTATATTATATATATTACAAGGTAAATAATATAAATAAAGTGCATCATATAAAATGGAATAATTACATTTACATTATATATGTAATCATGTAATGATATGTTTTGCACTTTGTGTGTTTTGTTATGCCTGCCCCACCCAGTCCATAGAAAAATTGTGGACCGCTGCCTGAGTCAGATAAAACAGTTTGATATCATATCTACATGTTGTATATCTGCTAGCTGCTGACCTTTACACTAAAGTGATACATGGTAATCCAGGAGACCCCTTGTTTTTGGATGTTTCCCTTGAACTCAGCCTGGCGTATTTGGTGATGAGAGATCTTGACTGAAATGTAAAATGTATTTAAATTAAGCAAGGATGTGAAAATCCTCAACAACAAAAAAAGAAAACATTAGGCTTTGTGAAGTTTAATTGCCAGTAACATTCAACATTCAAAAGTTGCAGTTTGACATATAACTTATTGTGTACTTTCCTCATTTTAAATTGTGTTGATTTCATCGTATACTATCTGTTAAAAGTGTATTAATACAATAGCATGTGGTGCACTGTATACATTTAGTGTGCAGTATGGATTTGGGACACAGTGCATGTCTTTGATCATGTCTTTGATACACAGGCTTTCTGCAACACATTTCTTTTAGTCTCGAAGCTCAAGCCAAGATGACCCTGATTACAAGACTGAAGACTTTGGTCCATTTTTTTACCCCCAAAAACAAAATTTTCTTCGCAAATTCAACACAACACAGGGTGGGTATTTTGTGCGTGAAGTATTCCTTTAATAGCTAGGACGATGCTTAAATCATGTTGACACATACAGTATAAGCACAAGACGTAGAAGATTGGAGGCTTATGGATGATGCAATACCGTTAGAAATACATTTTACATGAAGGACACCATTAGAGGAGGCCCAATGGGCTACAGGAGTGTAGTGTAATGGTGATCCGACACACCCTTTTCAACAAACAGTTGCCTTGAAAAGAATAAAGCACCATCATTGGTCCGATTTCTGCTCATTTAAATGTGCTGCTCCGGGTATAGTGAACAATGGTTACTGCCTTTTGGCCATTACAATTCCATCAGATCCCCACTGAAATCCCTGCACAGCTGAATATGAAGTGCAAAGGTATTACGGTGCGCTATATCGAAATTCAGCGAGACGGCTCGTCTGCGTTTCACCACTGTTGTGGAGTCTAGCTCAGGTAAGCCAATATACAAAGTAGGGGCATAAATGAGTACATGTGAGCAATATATTACAGTTTATACACGTTTCCAGCGATAGATACCTTAGGGGACTTTTGATGCGATGGAGCAGCTCTTCAGCAGCACATAAAATAACTTCAGACACTTTAGAATTTTCACGGCCCTCCCAGAACCCAGATCTGATCGTGCTCGCACCCCGATCGTTGTCTTTAAGGAAGGGGTTAACACTCAACAGATGTACAGTACATACAGTATGTCAACTCGTGACAATAGCATTCATCTCAGCAACGGAAAAGCTTACAAGTCGGCATGTCACAGTGTACGCATCGGTGGATATTCCGGTGCATCCACTGAAACATAAAAATGAAAAATCAACATCACCAAAAAACATGACTTGAGCTACATAGAATTGTATAGTCATAAGTGTTTACAGCTAAAATATCATTACATAACAATGGAAATAAATTAAGAGCTACTATTATCAGGATATATCACAGAATCCCTAAGCATGTTAAAGAATCATTCAGCCTCATTCAGTAATAAAGTTTTCTTAAATGAATTGAAGTTGAAGTAAAAAATAAAAATAAAAACAGCTATCATGTACAAAAAGAACTACAGTACATACGTCATGTGATCTAAATAGTCTTGATTGTAAACTGCTTAAGCTAAAACAAACCAAACGCACCAGCAATGACGCGGTGCCGTCTTGTTCTTTGGTCTGTCCCCGATTCAGTTCCGTTAATTATCATACGTGTGTTTTGTGAGGAAGTTCTGATCAAATCTCTGCTTGAAATGCAAGCAAATCATACAGGCTGATTGTGGGAATGTGATTTCCTATGTTCACTCATTCTGGTTGGTTGTAACATATTCTATGTGGTGGAAAATATTCAATATGAAAATCTGTCTTTTTTTCTTTCTCGCATATGCTACTACTGCATCTTTTGTTTAGATCCATTTCCTGAACCTAAGGCCATTTTTTTCCCCAGCATTGAGTTATAGGTCAGTTTCCATTATTTAAGGTCAATCTATAATCAGGCCAGATCACTCCAGTGCCAAACAAGTTTAAAAACCACACACTTCTGTATGAGGCCACAGTGAGCAGGTTTACATTGCCACACAGCCAAAAGGCACCATTAATAGGACTACTTCACCAATAAGGCTTATTTATCATTGTTGCACTAGAAATGACCTCATGTAAAAGACCTAATTCAAAGCTATCATTTCAGCTAACATCGAACAACTAATAATAAATAGAAATATCGTTCCATCTTTTGAAGTGCTTTATGGTTTACTTTATGAGTAGCTGTGAGCTCTGGCGTAGATGCAAGGAGAATGGTCGTCACACCCAAATACAATACACATGTTTCAGCATAAATGTAAAATACCATGGATTAATATAACAAAAAATAATTTTTTTTTTTTTTTTTTTTTTCCTATGGAGGTTTACATGAAAGAGAAACACGGATGCCATCGTTACAATAGATGGTATAAAAGCATCAGGCTGAAAATAGAAAGTGTGGAAGGTTTATGAGATGACGCAGCCCGTGTCCTTCTGAGGCTTCAGGTCTGGCTCCTTCACTGGCTTAACCTCCTCCTCCTTGGGTTTTGCCTAGAGTTAGAGCAACAATAATACAAATGTGAAACAACACAGCCAAAAAAACCAACAGATGTAAACTATTCAGCTTTCCTTCAGAATAAAGACTTAATTAGGTGTCCGTGTATACTGTCGTCTAGTCTATAAACTTGGCGGTGAGCCGCAGTACCTTCTCATTTTTGGCTCCCTTGGTCAGGTCAAAGGTGGCGTAGACTTCAGAAGTGCACTGCTCACTGAGAGGCGGCAGCTCGAAGGGGATTGGCTCAGCCAGGCCGTAACTCGCCTTCAACTCCAGCTGGGGCGCCTCAACTGGGACCTTGTGGAAGTATCTGAGTAAAATATGTCAAAAGTTACAATTTGAGGAGGGGATGACTAAGAAAATTGTTTAGGAGTAGATTCAAACGCACAATGAGTTATTTTCTGCCACCGGAGTTGGGTGGCATTGTGAAGTAGTGTTGGATCACGGGAGTCATCTTCATCCTCCCCGTTACAATCCCTTCACTGCTCATCGGTTTGTTTCTCTGATAAGTTAAGATCCAGACGTTTGATGACTAAAATCCTTCATCCGGTTCAAATATAGAGTTAAAAACTAAAACAAGATCTAAAAAAAAAAGTGTCAATTTATGACAACTTCTGGCAGACAACCACAACGCTGACGCGTACACAAAGGGGATACAACGCCATTACAGGAGGCCACATGAAATGGACCGAATTCTCAAGGTTTGAAAATTGTTGGAAACATTTAGGATGTTAGTACACAACTCTCTAAATAAACAACTAAATATACAACATAACATGGGTCTAGTCGTTTTAAAAAAATTATATTTAGCAACCAAAAGTGTTACAGCTGGGAAAGATTCAATATGTATATGCAACTAAAAAGTGTGCACCCCGTTGACTTTTATAGAAAAGGTTATAGCCACAATGAGGGCTTGAGACCGTAGTGACTTGGCTTGGGAACCGGAGGGTCGTCGGTTCAAGTCCATGAACGGACCCAGTATGGAGTGTGGACTGATACTTTGAGAGCTACCAGTTTACTTCCGAGGTGCTTTTGAGCAAAGCGCCATACCCCCACACTGCTCCCCGGGCTGTGCTGTGTACATGTGTGTGACCACTAAAAGAGGATTCAAAATCCTCCATTTCTATTTTTATTAATACGTTTAAATAATTGAAATGCTTCCATTTAAATAAGAATGCGTTTGTAGATGTTTCCACGTAAGAACAACAACGTATATACAGTGTGTAAGTGGACACGCATGCGTCTGCCCCGACTGACTCACATGAAGCCATTTTCTCTTTGGCACTTCTCCAGTGTGTTTTTAATGAGGCCGCCCAGTTTGAGGAAGAACAGCTGCTCGGATGGTTTGGCCGTGGTGCCTGGGCCTTTGGTCTGACGGTACTCTTTACACAGCGCCTCGGCACGGGAGTAACCTGAACAGGGAGGTCTTCTTGTTAATATGGAAGAAATCCAGGCAGTAAAGCAAGGGAGGCGAGGAAAACACTCTTCATTTCATGATGTCCAAAAGTACTGCAGCAACACACAGGAATCCCCTGTGCAATGAACTACATGCAACTTATTATAAAGCCATTGTGCTTCAACTACATGTTACTAAAAACCCAAGTGAGCTTAGAAATTGAACTAAACGATGCACTGTATGCATGTCACATGAACCTTATGCGACTGACTTGTGCTTTCGGTAAAAAAAACAAAACAAACACAATCAGTGTATTAAAAATCAACGCAAAATAATAATAAAGTACTTTTCACTCACTTTTGGTGGTGTAGATAAATGCACACAAATGAAAATTAAAGAGCTTGAAGCTGAATTACTGTTGACGAGGAGATGTATTAAATCGTGCTATTTTCTTCCGTTGTAATGCTTTTGCTTTTTATTCTTTTGTAAAGCACTTTGTAGCCTAGGTTTTGAAAGTGTTATATAATTAAATTGTTCCTTACTTAAACACATGTACAAATACATAAATACAGTATGTGGTTAAAAACTTTTTTTTTTTATTTTCTTTTTTTTTTTTTAGGTGGGACACTGGATGACACCAATGCTAAATACAAGATAAAAATATACATACACTTTTCTGCCTCCTGGAGAGATCTTATAGCCTCACCACACTTGTCACTCGCCAGCAGCGTCTGTCCATTATAGCAGTATGCCTGCAAACAGAAGTAAAGAGTATGAAAAAGGAGCCTGATTTGTAAAGAAGAGTAGGTTTCATCCAAGGCACGTATCCTTACTAAGGTTCCTTTGCATAAACAAAAGTACTGTGAACTGCATTAGGATATGCATGAACTTACATAAGCCATGTAAAAGTGCTGTTTCAGCTGAAGGTACTTCCTCCACTTGCTACTGCACTCTGGCTCCAAGGTGTTCAATGTGTGGTCTGCAGACAGAAATACTGAACTTAATAGCCTGTTATAATAAAAAATAAATAAAAATGGTTTGGCTTCAGCACTGCTCTTGGTGACTGATCACCGGTCAGGATACGACAATATGTCACATTGGGCATTCGAGTGGAACAGCAGCTCAGGGCCACGAACACACAAAAAAAAAAGAAAGAGAAAAAGTCAAACAAAATCTCCCGTTTGCCTGTTTTTACACGAATGCAGGAGATTTTTGATTGGACTAAACTAAAAGTGTGAAATATTTTTTTTTTTAAAAAGACTGATCTGCAAAGACACTGCGACTCCAAAAGGAAACAACTACAAAACTAGGGCTTGCCATATCAGATCGTTCACGAGAATACCGGTATGATGTTTAATGTTTAAAGATAATTTTTTTTCTTAATTCATATCGTGATAATGGCTATATTCCCACTGGTTGTCGAATAGTGTCATACCGTTACGCACAGCAACGCAAAGCATGGCTGAATTAAGAGCAAAATTGCTTCCGGCTCCACGGTGGAGGAGTTTGTTCACAGAAGTAGTGTGGAACAGTAGTGTTTGTATGCCTGGGCGTCCGACAATACAGCCCTGAATGATGATTTATGAACAACCACAACTCCCCCTTTCAGATCTCGGGGCGCACACGCAGGCAGGAGTGAGTTACTGGACGAGCATGGGGGGGGTCATTTCGTAGTAATGTAAACCTGTGTGAAGCTCGGCAATGTGCGATAGTCTTCGTAACATAATAGCCTACGAAAAGAAAATGCATGTCTCTCTGTGTGCGAGAATATTGTTACCGAAAAACAAATTGCCTGAAATATCGTGATATTATTTTTAGCTGTGCGCGCACACACACACACACACACACACACACACACACACACACA
>CALSBV010012075.1:5942473-5976885 GCA_943590825.1 Bovichtus diacanthus | reverse complement strand
TTACAGACATTTTCAAGATTCAAAAAGTGCCAAAATACTGACCAGCTTTTTGATAAAAGTTTGCCGTCTCGAATGCCAACGCTGCGATGAGTGTGGCGTTGTGCTTCAGTTCAATCGCTCTGGCAATTGTCACTGCGAAAAGGAAAAGAGATTAGTAAAGAAGTCAAATATGGACACAAATATGGATAGAACTTCATATGACTTGGATATGATTAGGAATCATTACGAAGAAATATTCATCATTGACATTTTTTTTGCCAGGATTAAACGTTTTTTTTAGATTCCCAGAAAAAGTCGGCAGAATTTCCGATGAAAACTTCAACGTTATTAGTAAACACAAAAATAGTCCAAAGAAACTAGGTGTGTTAATGTCATAGAAATGTGTCTGACACACAACGAGCATACCTGACGCATGCTAGTTATGGCTAAAGGCGGAGGCAGAGTTCAAGCCTGGGGTGACCTTACCTTCCTGCGCCTCCGCCTGGCACTGGATGATATATGCATCAATTGCTCTGGGCTCCAGGTCTCGGCCCTTTTCGGCCGGGGTGATGAGACGAGGGATGTGGACCTCCTGTAGCGAACAGGATTTAAAAATCGGCTTTTAAGTTATTAATTTGTTATTAATCTATGCATTTCTTTGCTTTGGCTTTGTGTTTGAGAGACTGTATTAATCCACTGTGACCCCCTAACACCCGCACATACTCCCCTGCCCTCGATTGTTGGCATGGAGTCACTTTATTAGCTGTTGGTTAAAAAGAACCATAGAGTCTGTGATTTAGCTGGGCTAGTCATTTTTTTTATTTTGTATCTGTTGACTTACTGCCGCACTTCCTGTTTGCGATGTACCCACTGGAAGTACAGTCAGCTATTATAGGATTATTTCTATACTGAAGAAATCTTAAAAACATGATGACACTCAGGCAAGTTCTGACAAGTGACTTTGAGAAGGAGTGTTAACCCATTGTCTTTACCAATGAAGTGCTTGCAAAAGGGCATGTTGGAGTCACTAGAGGAGAGTTGAATTAAATGTACTCTATTGATTGTTAACTGCGAGGAATTCTCTGGATGGGCGCTTTCCTCATCTCTGAATGAACAGAAAGTTATCAAAGCAATCAATATTAATTCAGAGGCCTAATTATTCTAACAGATTTTAGTGAACAGCAAATGTAGTTCTTGTGTTTACCATAGAAATATATATTCGATATGAGGAAACACTAAGACTAAGACATCCACGTCCCACAGCTCCGTTATAACTTAGAAAGACTTGACTTGTCTGGAGCTGCTCACCTTGAGGGTTTTGAATATACCCGCAGCAGCTTTCAGGCTCCGGTGAACATCTTTTGCTTCAGCCTCCGTTACGCTATCGAACAGGAAAACGTGACCGCAACAAATATTTAGTATAATAACAAAGCAATGTACAATTAAAAAGACATCTAGGGTAAATCAACTTACAACTGATATAACATAAATGAATACAGACACGAAAGCACATACTTTTCTTTCCCTGCTAGTCTCGAGGCAAACTTGGTGTACCAGAGGGCTACATTGAAGGCCATGGAGACCAGTTCAAAGACTGCATCCTGCTGGGCACTAGGAGGACAGCATGGAAAGACAGTGGGTTATACAGATTGACAGAAGCACACAAGTCAAGTATGCTGAGATTCAAAATGAGCAGCACCCCCGAGACAAAGCTCCCTGTAGCTGTAGGTTTTGTCTGCGTACGTCTCATTAGCCTTTGAGGTAAAATTTTAATGAGCTACACAGAGCTGGGATATGTGTAGTCTTCATTGCTGTGAGGACTTTCACACAGGATTAGACCCAATGAGATAGTAGATGGCACAGATGTTAGATGTATATCTGTGTGTTCACTAGATTGCCAATCAAGTCATGAGTAAGAATTCAAAAAATATTACTTTTCTGTGTTTTTGAATCTTTTTCAAGTTTTTTAAAAATCAGTTAGAGTTAGAATAACTCATATTTATTAATACTTGCAGCACTCCGTAATTCAAATAAGAATTTAAAGAAATCTTTCGAATCAGGTGCTTGATGGCATGTTTTACTCATCAGTGACATGAACATTAAATAAAATGCTTCCAATGAGACTAGAAGTGATAAATCTGTGTTTTTACCTTGGCGTGTTTCCTTGTAAGGTGTCAGTCCACTTGAAGTTCTGGATGAATCTCATCTTGTTCTCCTGTGTAGTTCCATCCAAGGATGAAATAAAGCCTATTGTATCATAAACCAATATTTTCAAAAAGAGAAGCAGTTGGTTAGGAGCAAGGCAAAAATCTAAAAAACAAATGCAATGTTAGAAGGCAAATACAGAAACACAATTTACAATAATTAACAACGCAATACAAGTATGCGATTACCTTTTTCTTTCACAGTGTTTTAGGCCTGCCAAGACTTTGCTCATTAACTGTAAACATGTGAAGTATTAATATACTTAACTGGTTTTTAACTCTTTAACATCTACTTTTCCCTTAAGTATCTTAAAAGTTTGGAAAATATTCTTATTCCACTCTGTTGGTTGCATCGTATGCAGCATATTCTCTATCCGCCTGTTCGAAATCTTTATTTTAGTGATGTGATGTTTACCGAGACTGTAGTGAATGTACCATTCAAATAAATGGACATAATAAAAAGATGTCTTGCACATCTTTTTATACACAGTTCTTCAAAAATCAGCCTGTCACATTAGGTATCTTGGGAAACTTTGGGACTGGGATTAAAATAATGTTCTGTTGATTTGAACAATGTTTGACTGAAAAGCAAGAGTTTGTATTGGCTAATACACTGACGAGCAACACTGCGTTTTAAGGGGTTAACACCCTGACAAGACAGACAGAGAGAGAAGAAAAGATTAGATCGCACATTACCTTGGAGGAGGGAGAAGTATGCATCTGTGGCATTTTTCATTATCTCAGGGTTGCAGGTGACATCAGTAAACATCTCCAGCAGTCTCGCCCTGTTAGTCCTCAGGTCACTGTATGTGTCAAAACAAATAGCAATCAACTGATGCTCTAAACAAATGTGCTGATCATTACAGTAGTCAGAGTGATTATATCCAACAAGGCATTGCCATATTGTAAGGCAAAGAGGTGACTGTGATCAAATGACAGTAACAGTAGCATGCCATAGGACATTACATCATCATTAGAGAGGGTAGACAAAAACAAAGCACTGTGGTATTTCTGTCCGTGATCATGGTCACAGTCAGTCCAGTTTGATAACACTATCCCCGGTGTAGTAAATGGAGATGAGACATACTTGCATATCTTATTGGCAGCGGGGCTCCCTGCCACTCCATAAAAATTAAAGGACACGGGCGCTGTTGCCTTCAGTGGGTTCCTGTGAAACCAATGAGCCATCCTGTGGATGAGGACACACCTTAAGAGGTTGAAAAAAAAACAGGATGAAAAGCAGTTAATGAATGAGTTGTATTTCTGGTATTAACACATTTTTGGTACAGTGAAATGGATGGCCTCCCACATAGTTACATATATTTAGTGAGGTATCTAAGTAGGCAGCATTAGCTAGGTTATGTGTCATCTTGGCTAACGTCATGTTACCGATACGGTCGTTACGAGTTGCTAGCGGCCGTGTTAGCACTCTCACAAGGCACAATGTGCCCCTTCCCAAAGTAATCTTACTGTAAAAAAAATGATACAAACAATCAAGAGTTACTTGGGGCTGCTCTGAATTGTGTTTTTAACAATTATGTGTCTGTCTGTTGTAGACAAAAGTCCATTACGTAAGCTACGGAGAGCAACTGCTAACGGCTAATAGTGGCTACATCTGGAACCGTAAACCTGATTAATTGAGTCGATGTGACAACTGACTTATTATACGGTTAAATAAATGGATTGAATTTGTTCAAATAAAGTATGCGTTTCACTGCTTACCTAATGTTCTGGCGCTGTCAATTTGAGGTTTTATAATCCTTGTGGAAAGTCTGACACTGACAACAACTTACTTCCGGAAATAAACACAGAGTAGAAGCTGACCAATCAAATCACGCGGTTCAGTCATATGACGTGTGTCCGGAAAATACCTCAGAGCTCTGATCAGCTTCTCTTTTGTTCAGGGTTCAGCTCGAAAGGCCTGACATGCCATGATATGGCTAGCAGGTTGCTACTGGAAGTAATTGAAAGTGTACCATATGCACACTGTCTCAATAAGAACCAAAATGAGTTTTCATTTTAGTTTCCAGGACACCTTTAAGTTAAGGATTTAAGTTTCATAGAGGTTAATTTCTACAAAAGTATTTAAAAAAAGGTCATTTAAGATAAAGTGTTATTATTTTTTTTTTTTATCCATAATGACACAAACGTTGAACATTCAGCCTTTTATTTTTTTTCCCCATTTGGCAACCATTAGGTGAACAACAAACAGCTATTTCAAGTGATTATCAGAAAGAAAACAAGCAAAAAAAGAAGTTGGTCTAATTTTCAACCAACTTAGGAATCATCCAACAACCCACATACATATATACTATATATATATATATAAAATAATTCTTACAAAGTACATCTTTGTGTATTAGGCCATCTTTGACATGTTCCTCAAGAATGTATTGTGCTTTTCAAAATAAAATAGAAGATTTAGTTATTTCATTATCACATTCACATATTTCTTTACCAGAATACACCAATATCAGATTTAACCACTGCTAACGTTGAAGTTTGCCAAAGTGATGCAACTATTTTGATGCAACTGCAACTATTTTACCTAATGGTACAATGAAGACTTGTGTGAAATTAACACAATTCACTTTCAATTTTCCCTCAACATCAAGTAAACGTCGAGTCCCCAGCACTGACAAATGCATATACTAAGTACTTGGTCAACAACAAAGTTAGCAGTTGACCTTTAAAAAAAACTTTTAAAAACAAGTTTAGGCACAAAGTAACAATCAAAAGGCACCTTTGGTCAGCTTTAAGGCAATATTAGCATCAATATGCTTGCGTTAATTTCCCAGTTTTATACTCTAAAAATGTAACTTCAGTCATAAAAGAAGTGTTTTTTTAAAGTTTCACTTACTAATCAATGAATGCCAGAAAAGGAACAGCAACACCTTTTATCCCAATGCAATTCATTCTGTTCTCATTTGGATGTTTTATCCCAAAATAAATTCTAACAAAGAAGGTGCAAATTTAGAAACGCAGAATCACAGATGACACTGATGTTTGCAGAAAGAAAGACCTTCGGCAAGACTCCAAGAGGTCACTTTTCCCCGATCAGAAAGCAAATATAGTCACAACTGGAATAAAAAAAATCAATATTAAGCCAGCTCCCTTGTTGCAACCAACACATTGCATACAGGTGGGGAGGAGGAGACTGATTAAGTAAGTGGTGTCAGTTGACCTCTCCCCAAAAGAAAAGACCCCTGGTTACAGTGAAGGTTACATTCAGTAACAGAAATACCATTATGGGCATGAAATCATTCTGACATTTCAACTACAAGAAGACAGTTGCTGTATAAATGACAACTTTCCCATTATATGTAAGATTGCCATACATATTTTTGATTAAACCTACAGTACATTACATGTGCATTTTTTTTATTTTTTTATTGTTGCACTTAAAATCGTACCATAAAAACGGTACATGTAAAAAGGCACTGCATCCGAATGAATCATAAAAGCAATGCAAGACATTCGCCACACACTAACACAGTGAACTGCCTGTGAATAAATGATATCCTCTGCAATGTCCCCAGTCGAGGACATACATATGCAAATAAAATGTATATGCGCATTCTGATACAGTTATTTCCCCCATCACTGTGCAATAAATCTTATCTTGTGTTTTGGCTTGTTCGACATACAGAGATAAACAAACCTGGTGACATGGAATTGAACAGAGCTTGCATTATACACAACACAAATATATCAACAAAGTCTTTGGCAACTGTGCAGCTTTGGTGATTCAAAAATAAAAGACTTAAAAACAAGCTGAAGTCTAGCTGTGTATATGCACCATTTTTGGACTTGGTTTGGTCCTATTTTGTGGAAGACCTTGCTGTAAGAGAGAACCCTCCAAGTGAAAACACAAACCCACTGCAGCCTCTGACACCCTGAAAAGTTAGGTATGAATGGCACATGTGCAGAATACCAATGAACATTTTACCCACGTAACTAAAATTTATAGTTCAAAGACGTTTGGCGTAATTATTGCATAGAATATGGTCTCGAACATCTCCCCATCCTCCGTTCTTCATGTGTGCCTTGTGCTCCACTGCTTCTGCACCTTGAAGGACGAGAGATGGAGGAAAGAGGCCATCCTTGGCCGTTTTAAGGCCCTCCTCCACCTTCTGTGAGGCCCATTCCGGCCGACAGTTCTCCTTCTGGTGAAGGCCGCAGTCTCCCGTGTGGAGAACCCTAGAGCCCTGCGCCACAAGCACTTTGATGGGCTTTGATATGCAGGTTCCCGAGAGGTGTTGTAGAGTCCAGTCCCAGTTGTAGTCGTCATAAGTGCAGAATTCCTCGTTGCAGCCCATCAGTTTGTAGTACACCTCCCTGGAGATGGCCATGCCTATGTTGTGTTTAGTGGACATCCACCCAGTAGTCATCACCATATTGGACAGTTTGGTAAAATCAGTCAGGCCATTGTGGTTACCCAAAGCCAGCATGTCACAATCTGGGCAGCTGCTCTTCCTGAACTCTACCATTGATTTATAGTAATGGAAAAAGTCAGGTAAGATGTAGTTGTCCTCCTCCAGAAAGATCACAAAGCCACTGTAGCCCTGCATAACCTGCACTCGCTCCCATACAAAGTGCAATTTCCACCACCAGTGGTGTTTAGTCTGAGTGATGAAGGCCTCCCTGTAGTGTCCATAGGAGTCAGGGTGTTCTGCGTTGAGGCATCCTGTTTTGCGAGCGTTGTCCTTGGATGAGTCTCGTGGGCAGTCCCGCGGATCCTTCCCAGGAAACTCACTGGGATACAGCTGAGTGCTAAAGGGGAAATAAAGTTGCAGCACTTTGCAGAAAGTTATCCCCCGCACAATGGCGTTTATTTCCTCTGAAAAGTAGTCATGGCTAAAGATAAGGAGGAAGCTGTGGACCTCAGCAGCTTTCTCCAGTGACTTGATGAGCAGTCTGAGATATTCAGGCCTGTTGTGGACCTGCACAACCAGCACCAGCCGAGGCTCGCCTGGATACTTCATCGCATTGTGAACACATTGCTTGTAATTGGCACTGTAAACGGACTGAGACAATTCTGAAAGGGAACCAAAGTTGAACTTCACCATGTCACCAGAATGCACGGCCTGATTTCCCTGCACGACGTTATTAGGTCCCGTTGTGTCATTATCGTTAACTAGTAATACACGTGTTGAAAACAGGAGAGTCACAACTACGAAGGAAACACCCAGCAGCGCGAGCAGATTCCGTTTGAGCAGCCGAAACCTCATTTTCTTAAGGTAAAAAAAATGTCTAATAAAAAAAATTAAACACACCTTGGAATACAACAGAAAACGCTTTCATTCACCTTGTCGCGCGCTCTTTCATCGCAAACTGGTCTGCGACCGTTTCCTCGTGCGGGCGAAACTACAACTTTAGCTAATAACTAAGTCCAAAGTCGCGTGACGCGTGTCTCACCCCGAGTGTCAAACGTTTCTTGATGGCTGCTTTCTCCCTCGCAGGACCGTCGTTCCACTTGCGAACTGTGCCATTTGCCAAACAGACAACAGTCGCATCAGCCGCTCGTCTGTTTGGTTTTTGTTTTTTGCCACCTGTAGAAAAAGTAGAACAAAGCGATATATACACAGTACGTGCTCATTTTTGGCGTTGAAAAAAAAAAAAAAGAAGCATTGTAGTGTTAGCTCACTTTGACTTACTCGAACTAGGTGTAATGTGTCAACACGCTCGTAACCAGGAAGAGGATGATGGGACATGATACATTCTCGGGTACAACTTCATTGACTGCTGACGTGTACAATCCAGCCAACGGGGGGAGAGACGGAGCTCCTGCTCAACGAATCATTGTCCTACCTATCGGTGTGTAATATGAGGAGGACATGTAGATCAGGCACCATTTGATTAGCGGACAGTGGGAACATCCCAAATCGTCTTTATTGTCTCTTGGTAGTCTACAGCAGCCTATCACAGTATCAATGGTGGAGGAAGTAGTCAGATATGTCACTTCAGTAAAAGTGCTAATACCACAGTGTACACACACTCTCTAGATCTTACTGAAGTAAAAGCATAAAAGTGTTAGCATCAACATTACAAAAGTAAAAGTACTCATTCGGCACAACGGCCCATTTCAGAACAATATGAGTGAAATGATTGAATTGTAATAATTATTGATGCGTTAATGTGTTAATCACTTCCATGTTGCAGCTGGTTAAGGTAGTTTACTTTACTGTATATACTGCTTGTAGCTTGTGAATTTCACCAAGGGATCAATAAGGTTTTATCTGTCATGATATGTGATAAATGATTTGTTGATTACATTTTGTATTATGTATTGCTGTCCATAACTGCACAGTATAGAAATAATGAGCAGGTGTATAGTTACTTTTAGGCCTATTGACTCCTGGCGTTAAAAAGGTTTTTATTTTTTTATTTTTTTTGACCCATAGCTAGACTATAATCTAATAATAATGATGAAATGAGAATTGTAGAAAAGCATTAGGTTTTTATTGAAAGGAAGTATCCTGAACTTTATCCTAACTCTCGGGGGAGTGAATTCTTTTTCAGGCAAGTTCAGGTTTGACTTGTTGAAGTGGAATCTTGTTTTGTTGAAATCTCAGCCAAACGCAGAACAAAAGGGGCCGTGGGGTGTCATACCTGAAACTACGGGACTAGAAAACGTGTGACCCAGTTATAAATGACCGGACTTTACAACAGGAGGTGGAACTAGTGAAGAAAACTGGTGTCAGCTGTTGGGACTGTATTGGGCTTAAATAGGACACTGTTGTGTTGAAGGATACCTGTAGCTTTTTGTCAAGCCATGCATAATATGCAGATATCCAGTGTAGATGATTCATAAACCGGCAAATGGTTTGTTTTCTACTTCTTAGTAACTATAAGCTGATAGGTGTGATATATAGTATATAGATATATAGTGATCACTATAGTACATTTTGTGGAAAATCCATTTATAAACTATTTATGAATACACACATTATGGAAACACCTCTAAAGCTCATAATCATCTCACATTACAGTGTATGGTCATATTGCTCCAACCCTAGATATGCAATGTCTCCTATGGCAACAGGGATGCCATGGGAGACAAACCTATAATAAGAAATTGGGTTTTTTTTGTTTAATTTAAAGCTTTAAATGTTGTATTGTATTAAAAAATACAGTGAGAAAACAGGTATCAATACGTTTATGTTTTCTCCTCAAGACACGTTGTTTCCTTGATTATTGGTCAATTATTTCAGATGAATAGAAGTTGACGTGGAAATGTTTCACCATTGTAGTCTCTCTGTCATCACAGGACATCAGTGTTACAAGACAAGATGAGCTGATGCTTTTTTTCTTCTGAAATTAAACGTCTCGTGCCCTAAAACCTGGATTGCAAAAAAAATTCCAACAGCTAAATGACAATGAATCTGAGGTCCTGTCTTGAAATGCAAATTCACATGCAAGAAATCTCTCAGCTCTGTGTAAAGCACTTTAGTCAACATTTGTTGTTGTAATATGTTACTATATGTTGTGTAGATAAATTGATCTGACATCACATGACTCATGACACTAATGTATGTCATATTTTATAGTTGCTCTAATTTCTCCCTTTCTTTCTTCGTATTGTGCTGTTCTTAGTAACTGTGCTTTTACAAGTCCCCTACTTAATTAAAAGTATGTAAGTATTGTCATCTAAAAAAAATGTAAGTATCAAATGTAATAGTATTTATCGTGTCGTAAAAGGTTCGCTGTCAGTGTTTTATGTGTTTTTATGTAATATCACTGCTGCTTCAGATGCTGAAGGTTGTGCTCATTTGAACTCCTTTATTTTCTGCGGGGTAGTTTGATCTACAGCAATGCATCATATTCTATAGGATCATCATATGTTTGCAGCTTTGTGACAATGCATTTTTCCAGCTGATCCAAGAGGCTTTTTAAAGACTGTATTTAGCTGAAGAAGGAGGAGGATTTTCTCCACACATGATCCAACACTTCATTCTTCAGTTTATGAGAAACGTTCAAAATTAACAAATTTGGAGATATGTGTTTTTCTCTGGACAGGAAGAGGATGAGCAATTGTGATCTTAAAAGTAACTAAACTTTCAGACAAATGTAGTGGTGTAAACAGTACAATGTTTTGCCTGTAGTGGAGTAAAGCGTTAAATGGAAATACTTACATAAATTACAAGTACCTCCAATTCGTACTTAAGTAGAGTACTTGAGTAAATGTACTTAGTTATATTCCACTACTGTATATATACTTTTTATACACCATGCACTTTTTTTAATGACATAAACAATGGCAACAATATTTACAAATCACTCCGGGTTACAGTGTTACATAAAATGTGATATATAAGTACAATTTTTATTTTATTTCCTCAATCGCGTGACTGTCACATGACTGTCAATGACACAGGCTGTGAATGGGGTGCTTGAATACAGCAGTTTATAAATGTCAATGACCCGCTTTTTCTTTTTTTAAGATTGCAAAGCTGTTGGCTGTTCTCAGAGTGTGACATTTTCTCTTTACGTTCCCCCTCAGGCTGTCATGCTCCGCCCATGGTCATTGAAGGGCCACCTATAGGCGCGTGGTTGCCGAGCCCTCTGGACCACTTCCTTCAGATAACACAAACACACCGGGTGTGTGTTCCTAGTGAGATAAACTCTCACACTGCCTCACATAATTCCACATTCAAATCATGTGGCCTTTCTTTGTTATTTTAATTGTTTTTCCACCACCCTCCCTCCCATCCAAGCACCCTCGACTCCACCCAAGACGGACAAACACACAAATCAGGATGTGCATTTGTTGTCACCATTTCTGCATTTCCCAGGCTTTAGTTATAGCCCGGCAGCCCAGTCCCTTTGCAGCTGGGGTTTCTCATGGCCTGTAGCAGCCCCCTGAGTAGCATTAACAGCCCTCTGTGTCTCAGCCAGGAAAACTTTCCAACCATCTTTGCATTCCACTAACTCATAAGACGCACGAGCGTGAAACACTTTATCGCACAATTTGAATATGAATTTATTTCATTGCATTTTGTGCGTCACCAACTTTGTAGAATATGACTTCTTGGGCTTTCTGCACAGACTCCAGTAAAATTAAATACTGTTACATAAATGACATTCGGTTCCTGTTCTTGCAGGAAGAAGCGTTCAGTCCTCATCTGTGGCCCACATGATGGTGTTGAGACTGCTACGGTTGAGGGAGCCTGAAACACATGCACAGAGGCAAACCTTGGACTCAGAAATGTCTTCATAGGACCCCTTTCCACATCATGCAAGGGTACGTACTGCTGTTATTTATTTATTTATTTTTTATATTCTCTGAGTTTCCACAAGCCCTGTTCTTAAAGTCATTAAAAACAACAAAAACTGTCTCGATAAAATATTTTCTTTCTCACTTCCTTGTTGGAAGGCAAGTCATTACTCACCATGTTTTGTTAGTTTTTGAGTTTTTTCTTCTTTCCGTGTGACTGTGACATTTTTGCAAAGGCAGAGGTTGCAAATCATGCCAGCCTTTGGCATGAACTAAAAACAGACTATAATAGAATGTGTGTTGATTATATCAAGTCAAGGTTGGAACGAAAAACGAATTCCTTGTGTGCCTTTACTTTATATCAGTGATGCTTGTACTTCGACGAGCCTCTCTTATAGCAAGTACTAACGTTTGACTGAGGTGAATCACAACTATGACAAATGTTGAATGTTCTCTGCATGCATTGAATCAGAAAATAGCTTAACTGTTAAAAGCATCTGCAACACGACTACTAACGCACAGAGGCAGCGAGAGATAGCCGATACATTTACAGTATTTAAGTATTGCGTTAACTTGTCATTATGAATTACTTTTTGATTGCGCGATGTAATGGCTGCAGCTTAATGACACCATCACAATTTGGATTGGATCCCTATAAATCTCACCTTACTATTCAATTCTGTCTGCCCCCGGGTCGCAATCTCCCTTTCACAATAAAAGCCCTACAGACATTATGCACTACAACGCTGCCTACCAGGGAACATTTTTGCTAAGAGGCAACTCAAAGAAAATAGCTTCAAACTCAACAAAATAGCTAACTTTGTCTGTTTTTTTGGGGTTTTTTTTAAGTACTATTGCATTAGATTGCATTTTACTGCATGCCTGTGTTTCCTCTTCGACAATTGACGGGAGTATTTGTACATCATGGTTGCTACTTTTTCATAATTGATCCGGCTTCTTCCTCTATCGACCACAATGATGTAAGGTAAAGTATATTAACTGTGAAACCAAGTGCTCTATTATAGCAGCTTGTATTAAAATCAATTTGAGAGACACACAGCTTCACTCGTTATTAATAGCCACTCTTTGGTCCATGTTAATGCTGGGACATTGTTCTCATGAAAACAATACAGATTAGTCATGACATGAAGTTAGTCTGAATCTTTAGAGGCATACATTTACTTTTGGCATAAGACAAGCTGATTGACAAGCTGAATTTCTCACTCACCTGATGTTAGTAAAACGTAGCCTAGTTTGGTAACTAAATGTATGCCTAGCTGGTGCAACCCAGATAGGTGCTTCCTGCAGGTCTAACAGAAGCATAACCACACTTTGTGAGAAAAAAAGAAGTGCAATTGCCTGCTGTTCTCAGGTGGGCTGAATGGCGTTGCATGGAACAAAATGGGAGAAGATTAAAAATAAATAGAATCGACTGAAACATGATACATGAGTGTTTTTCCGTCATGATAATCAGTGAAATGCACTGTTGAGAAATAAAAAAGGGCTCCATGATTGCTATGCATTGATCATCCTATTTGTTATGCTCGTTACAGGTTACTGAACTTATTATCACGCGGTATTTTTTTATACACACCAGAATGGTGCTGCATGTGCTCTTTGTTCTTCTAAAAGCTATATATCTCTCTATTCTTCCAAAACAGGAAACCGCAGGATCCTGTGATGCTCATTTGTCATGTAAAGCCGAGGCAGATGATCACAATTTACTGATAAAATAAGGATGAGTCACTCCAAAGGAACAGTCAAACACCCAGTGTGGTTTTTATTGTAGCCACTAGATGGTAGCAGTAGGACTTGTTGTGATGCCCTGTATCTGAGTAAACTCCAACATACACCCAACATGGTGGCTTGCCACTGTCTGTACTGCTGCATATACTTATTTCCCATTTAATGTTTTTATTTCCCAAGCTTAAGTTTTTGTATCCTTATACTTGAGTTTTATTTATTTTTTTATTACATTTAAATAGTAAGGTGAAGAAACTTTTAGTCGACTCATTAATCCATTACCACTTTGACTATGGTATAGTGGTCTTTCCCAAAAGCTGAAAAACAAAATGCAGGTAGCGCAGAGTAATGTAATCCGATTAATACTCAATGCTCCTCCCAGAACACATATTGGCCCAGCAGAAATTAAGCAAATTGGATAATTAGCTGTTGAAGATTGAGGTAAACAACTAAAAACATAACCTTGTGTTTACAAAATGGCCCCGGAATATATGAAGAGTCAACTGGACATGGTTGGATGCCAATGTAAAGCATTATGTCATGCAGTGTGCCTAAAGTAAGTCAAAAGTAAAAAGTAGCAAGAAGCTAATTTCCCTATACTGGGACCTCCTGATGGAACAACCTGCCCCTGCATATTAAACAAAACAAAACAAAAGGCAACTTTAAAACAAAAGTCAAGGCGTCTGTGTGGGCAGAGATTGATGTGTTCAAGATACGCTTTGGACATAAGAGTTTTCAGTAATGCTATTGACATTATATTTTCCAATGTGATGCAAGTTCTCCTGATTTTAGATGCACTAACTGTAATTTGGGAACTGATATAAATTGGTTATCATACTTTATTGACACATCTGGACACTTTGAACCAAACTGAAGGCTGCTGCGTGTCCGTAATACTTCCCACGCAACAACTTTATCCAATTTGAAATTTGGATCAGAGATTCATCCACTCTCAACAAATACTACTCTTTGTGAGTTGTACTTGGCTGCATTACAAGAAACGCTGACTATTATTGCCCTAAACCACAGCATTAAGAAAACCTACATTTGAAAAATAAATACGCAGAGGCACAAACGACAATGACTACACATCATCAGTATATTTCTCGTCAACATGGAGCCCTGCATCTGCGAATCTGAAATAGTACACTATGTCCTCATCCTCTAAAAAAATAAATAATGTGAGATGAATCAATAGATGGCATCAGCTCTCAGTCTGTGATGCAGTTAGGGAGCGAGCCATTTGTCATGCCTTGGACTTAGACTTACTGACAAAACACCAATATAGGAAACAGCTCAATGTGTTAACATTTTTTAAATATGAAGTTTTTCTTATTGTAAAAACAATTCATGTTTTCAATCAAGTGTTCTGCTTCTGGTATTTGTTGCAGCGCATTCCCTGACAGGTGTTTTGTTCAGGCACAGTAAATATACAGTAAATGGGGAGTTTAGTCAGAGGTGTACACTGGGTTGTTGCCCTTTTCCTGATAACTCCCAAAATAAAACTGCTGTGTTCTTATTACCCTAGCTTCAGACAGCCAACCCTCTCATAGTAAGATCACAGAATCAGGGCCTTTTAAAACCCTTCATGTACAATAATACTAATCGATTTCACCAAGACACTGACATTCCAAGTAAAAATGGTTGATTTTTGGTTGCAGTCTGGCACAACCTGCTGTTGGGTTGGCTCTGAATTGTTTCTAGAAACTACATTTGAGTCTTTCTTGATGGTTTCCTTTAGTAGTTTTTATTGTGTGCTGCGGTATTCAGTATACTGTCTGTGCAGAGGAGTGTCAGTGTGGATGCTTTGTAGCAGACCGCTGTGGACCCTCTCTTCATCCTCGGTTTGAACAAAATTCTGAAGTTCAAGCTGAAGCTTTTCAACCAACGGCTGAAAGAGAGGAAAAACAACTACAGAGACACAAAAAAAACTACTGCAAAAAGATGCAAAACGACTACAAAGAGATGTAAGAGACGGAAAGCGACAACAAACTATGCAGGTCTTGCTCCTATGTGGGAAGGGGTGGGCGGCCTTTTGCATGTCTGTGCCGAGGGGCCCGTTGTCACGCATGCTCAGAAGAGACAGATAAAACCAAAGAATGGTCAAAATCCAAGCAGCAGAGTGTGAAATATCATGACTTTTTAGTCCCTAGTATAGGTCAAGCTCCGAAATCACTGTATCCCACATTTCCCACAATGCAAAGTCCTCGGGGTGTCCCTTTAGATCTCCATTGCCTTTGAAGTCATTGTGGTTTTCCATCTTCATACTGTTGAAATACCGATACCGTCAATTACAATGTGTTTAAAGTGGTTTACATTTCTGACATCTAGGCAACAGCCTCAGAGTTGCTGCACACCCTTGAAGACACATCTTCTCTCTGTAAGTGTTGCAATAAACACTCCGTGCCCACAACAACAAGAGAACAGTTATTTCTGATGCACATGTTTCCTTCTACCGCAGAAAAAAAAACAACTACTACCTTAGCTTCCAATAAACTTGAGACTGAACACTGAGGAAACAACAGGATATGAGTGTGGAAATCTTTTTTTGGATTATGTAATCTTGTTGCTCTCTGTGTCCATATCAAATCAAAGCCCATTGGACCACTCACCGCACGCGGAGCCTCTTCAGGCACCGTGTAGGAAATATGTACAACACAATGACTGCACTTAATGTAATACGTGCAAATAATATAATGAAAAAACTCATCACACCCTGACCCGATGAGATTATAATATGCTCTATGTACATTTGACACATTACATAATACACAATGACATTTCGCACATGTTATGACATTATGATTTTGGTGCTCTTTTTTTTGTTCAAATACATTCTGATAAGCAAACACAAAGACAGATAACAAACTAAAAAAATAAAGACGTTACAGTGTCCAAAAAAAGCAAAAAAAACAAAAGAACCCTCAAACAATCTCAGCCTCAAGTTTTTCAGCCCATTGTGAATAATGAGTTGAGACACATTCATAATTGCTGAGATTAGGCAATACGCATGAGAGAGATTAAATGCTGTTTTCAGTTCATTGTAAATTAACTTTTGTTTCCACAAGTTTAAAGAGAGCTAAAAAATTGAAAGTGGATCTGCCAGGATTGTCCAGAGACACAGCAGAGGATTACATTGGAGCAGCACACACAGAGGAGGTCCCCTGATTTAACCCCCGCTCTACCTCCCTCTGTTGATATCACAAGTGTTACAGCAAATTACACACTGAATGAAATGAAGACTTCATGTTGAAACCCTGCCAGTAAACGTCTAATGCAGAGCGTGCAATGCTTTTGTGCTCATACCTTAGTTTTTTCCATTTCCAATGAATCAAATGATGAAAAAAAACTCCAAAAATGTACTGTACGCTACCTGCTCAGCACCAAACAGGCAAACTGCTGGTGAACATAGTTGAGCATTTAGCAGCTAAAGATCCAGACATTTTTGTTTGTTTGTGGAGTCCAAATCAGAATTACATATAGAGTGAATTTACTTTCATGAGATGGCCAGAAAACCAGAAACCCAACACATATGCTCTATTATATTTATAGGATATTAGTATGTTGCGTTTACAGCTTGTTGCACTGCCTCTAAGTGGGCCCCCCCAAAAAAAGCCAGTAATAAAGTGTTGAAACCACTCCTTCAGCACAATTTCCCTTTTTGCTGTTATGCATGCTCACTGCGTTCTAAAAGGGGCCATTTCCCCTAAAAATATGAGAGATCTTGGGTGGACTGTCACTTTAAAAAACTAACTTTGCACATTTATCAAATGTTTGTGGTTGATGTAATTGTCAACAGTTGTTTCTGAAGTTTAAGAGAATTTCTTCGGTGTGGATTCAGCTCTCTGGATGTATCAGTTGACATAGCAACCGGGGGAATAAAACAGCCGAACCCATTCTTGACTAATCCAATTGGTCGAAAACACCCCAATGTACAATTCATGAAAACATCCCTATGCGTGATGGCCTGGTGTTAAAACAGATGACCTCATCGTGTTCAAAGCCACAACAGTGAAGCGCAGCCCTGCGGAAGGTTCAAGGCAGCTGGTTCGGCTCAGGGAATAACTGAGCTAACTGTGAACATCACGTGCCTGGGAGCAAATGAGAAAATTTTACTGCTCCGCACACTTTTAAATGTCTGTTTAGTGTTAGGGGCTCCTGTTCGGGGCAGAATGAGTTAGGTTTCTCTACAAAATGCGTTGTATGTATCATTGAGGCCATATTGGATGCATGTCTTTCCTCGTGAAACATTTGCAAAGCCATATTTTTTACAATTTAAAATCTCCATTCTTTACATACATCTATCAATGTTACCAGTCCTATGATAATTGTTCTATTTATTGGATCATTTTGCATTTGTATGATGTATATGTATGTATTTAACTCTTTGGGACCATATGTCTGTACATATTCTTTTTATTCTTCATACTGTGAATCTTTGCGCATTCCTTGGACAATTTTGCCCCTTGCTGCACAAAACTACGACTTAAAAAAATGCACAGCTCTTTCATTTGAATTCAGACATATTTTTTACATTTTATTGTAATTTTCTTCTATTCTTTATTTAGCTTTCTTGATTTTCTTTTTCTTTATTTTCACTTCATTTCCTCTTACTATGTTTATGTTGTGCACCAGTACACCAAAGCAAATTCTTTGTACGTGAAAAAACTACCAGGATTCTGATTCTAGTGTAGGATCAACAGCATTATTAAACCCTAAACGTATTATAACTTTTCTTTATAATGGTGAAATGGTGTTAAACTGATTTTATAGCCTAATATCAATAATGTACAGGACAGACAGACCTGTCATGAGAAAGCCACTTTTTTTTTTAGTGGTTATCATTTTGTTTGCCAGGTTAATGCTACAAAAATGCTATGAATAGTGTGTCCTGCAGCATGCACAAGAAATGGTCTGTAGTTGTAACCCACAGCAGTTAACTTAGTGAGCCTACGGGTGCCCATGTAGCCCTTTAACTCACACGGTGCAACGCTAAAACAGGGAGAAAGAAAGAGAAAGAAAAAGAGTGTTTCTTAAACCAACAAGTTAAAAGAGTAACTGTGAGGCATAATACCATACAACTAATGTCTTAGAGGGTAGATGATTGCAAAAAAAGACACGACAGAGGGTGCGTGTTTGACAAAAAAACTGGAGAAATAGAGAACAAACAGATCGGGGAAAAAGGAGAGCAAGAAAAAGCAGATCCAGAGACAAATACCGAACAAGGAGATCCAGACATGGAAACTTCTTAAGTGAGTTGCAGAGCCAGTTGCGCTGGATGCCAGGGTCATGACAGGGAGATTGTGAGAAGTAAGTGAAAACAGATGAGAGCGCGCTAGTCATGCGAGAAGGTCCTCGTTCTGATCTGACACCTCAGCTCGTCCGTTGTGCCAGGAAATGAGAGAAATGTGTGTGTATATTTATGTGTGTGTGTGTGTGTGAGTGGGTGGGTGTGAATGCAAGGATCAGACAGAAATCTGAGTTGAAAGTAAGTTTGTTTCCAGTTAAGTTAAGGTATGTGTTCCCTTTTATTCCATAACACTGAAAGACCTCACACATGCTGCCAACCGACAAACTGTGAAACCAAACTACTGTGGGTGCAGGGTCGTTTCCAAGCTTTGTCGAAAAACAACTGATATTATATTCAACATGAGAATTTCTGCTAGTGCCAAGAATATTCTGTGGGGATCAATGGTGAATCAGTTTGGGGGGGGGGGCTTAGGAGGCAAAAACTCCCCTCCAAATTCCTCTGTCCTTCTGTAAAGGGAGATGGGACTCGTAAACCTTGTCTTCAAACTAATGATCTCAAGTCAGCTTTATGTAACGTACAGTACCTATAGTTGTAATATGTCTCGCAGGAGTGTTTTCAAAGCATGACTTCACAATACATCATTGGTCTTAAAGAACAATAAAGTATGTATATTTCAGAGTGAAGGAAGTTTTCACCTACTATTTGTAGCTGCTGCTGTATCTGACATTATGGTTTTTATAATTCCCCAGAATGTTTTCCCCGCTCCAGTTTGATTACCTGCGACTACCAATTCATACATATATAGAGTTTTGTTGTGCTTGGAGGGATTTTACATCTATTCCTCTTCATTTTGGTGCAATAAATAAATGTGCAATTGCAGTGTGGAAGGCCCAGCCCTTGCGAGATTTTGCGGTAAAACCTCAGGCAACTATAGAATGAGTGTGACTCTCCTTGTCCATTTGAGCTCGATTTGATTACTCGAGTCTACCAGACAGACTCAGCTTTTATCCACCTCTTTCAACTGCCAAAATTCAAGAAGCATGTTCCGGCCAATTAGGCTTAACAAAGTTTGTCCAGGTTGAAAACGCAGTTGATACTCTTGGAAAGTTGCACCACTTGTCTGCTTGGGACTTTTTTTTGCAACAACAAAAGAAGCGTGTGAATTAGGGAGCCTGTTTTGCACGACAATTGCTCGTTTCTGTAATCAACAGCAAATCAGGGTTCACTCTTGTATATGTTGCCGCAGACGAATGTCACGATGGTGAGATAGGACACCGTGTAACGGAAGCTCCACATCTGCTTCCAAGCCCTTAGAATCACATTGAGGGGATACGGGCTCAGTGTCAAGAGAGATTTTACTGATTCCCATCATATCGTGAAGCTAAAAAAGGCCAGACAGGCAGCTGCAAGAGATGTTGAACTGTAGCCCTGTGCTGTAAGTCACCGAGGGGAGGAATGTTTGAAAACAAATGGAGTGTGATTGATGGCGGCAGAGGAGAAACCAGGAAGTGTTTGGAGGTTGTGGTGGTGTGTTTGGGGGAGTTTTTTTGAGGAAGGAAGAGGGGGACAAGCCTCCATAGTGCCCAGTGTCCAGCAATCTGTGAAGCAGTTTTTAATACGCAGACGGAATTGTACATAGTTACTTAAGGACTGCATTTGTGTTCTTTGAATTATGCTGCCTGCTGTATATCAGTTAAAAATCATTAAAGGTGCAATGCTCCAAGTAAATAGGGGGCAGCATTGCACGTCTCCTACTGGGAAATTTACAGTCATCCATTATAAAAGAACATTTAAAAAAAAAAAACTACGTACTAACAGCAGGGCAGGAATAGGAAAAAAGTTGCTCAAACTCAAAATAACACTGCTGTTTTATAATCTGCATGTGTTGCGTCAGCCTACAGCTTATGTTACCCTAAAAATACATTTTCCGTTATATGTTACAACATGCAATTAGAATTAGAATTAGAAATGTTGCTCTTTTTGAATATGTATAGCCTAAGTTGTCAAAAATTGGTTTAATATTGCTCTGTCAAATGTATAGCCCACCAGGACCTGCTGGAACTATGCTTTTGAGGCACTGTAAGGCTTTAAATGTGAAATATCTGCACGGGAAGTGTTGAGTTTCATTGATGGTAGATTTACAGCAATAAAAAAAAAAAAGCAACTGGAAAGAATTTGTGAATAAAAGCTGTTTTCTTTTGTTTACAAAAACACAACGATTCTAGTTTCAGGTGATTATGCACCAATGAAAACATAGTTATGAATAGTATATTCCATATCTGCCAATACATCCACCCACATCCTACACACTGGCCCTTTGAATATGAAGCTCAACTGTATTTGTAATTTAAAAGATACAGCCGATTCATTGCATATGATAATAATAATAAGTTCAACACACTCGCCTGTATCAAACAAAAAAAAGCTCTCCCAGTTGTGTTCCAGTTTCGAATAAACAGACAATGCACAGTGTTTTGAAATATAATTATGAAAACCTTCCAGAGCTTATGAGCACACATGCAGTTTTTCTTTTCTATTTGAAAAGTTCTGAAAGATGTGTACTTCAAGTAAAGCCTATCCTGAGGAGCAGCTGCTGTGATACTATAAGTTATCGAATAAAAATGGGTCTATGGGTTGTTATGGGTGGAATTACAGACATTCTATTAGTATGTGATCTTTATAGTGATCCAAAAAAAGGCAATATTAGCACGTGTAGCACCTATTTTGCGTTAATAAAAAGACCTTTTTTGGACAACATGTATGGAACTTTTGAGAGGATCTTCCCACAGTCTGCGCAGACAGTTAGAGACTGATCCCACTAAAGAAAACAGCTGGAAGATTTCTAAGGAAATACCAGATACAACACAAACACAGCAGGGGTTAGTTAGTCTGTGTGTGTCGTGGTGCATTCTTGCCTTGTACTCATGCGTGATTCTGCTTGTTTTCAGCACTGACTTGTGAGGAACCAGGGGATTCAACCTGACAACTGAGAAAACTCCATGTGATGCTCTTCTTTGCTGTCAAATTGAATTGTTTTTGTCTTTACTTTGAGTTTTAGTTCCGCTTGGCCCTCTTTTTTTATGATATTGATTAGACTATGTTATACCATATAATAACAAATAACCATGTATTATATTATTGAATTTATTTTTAGTCTACTATAAATATACGGACATTGGTTACGATGGTTTTTCCTTTTGCTACGAGCCTCTGCGGAAGCTCTGAGAGGCAAGTGAGAATTTTCTTTTTCTCATGATCCATTTTCGAAGTCTGATCTACATTGTTTTCTCGCCTGTGTTTACGAATTAAGAACAGGTGGAGAGAAAAAAGTTTTGGCAGGATTATTTCTCTGAGTTACAAAAAGGTTTTGGCGCGTGGAAACTATTTTATTTCAGCTACATTTGTCTTATCCTGGGGAATTGCACATTTCTGTTGTTGCCGTTGCAAAGGACGCTCCGGACGCTGGGGCATGTGCTGGCTGAACTGGAGTTGCTTCGGTCGCTGACTTGGGCTCTGTCTTCAGGACGCAGCTCCCTCTATCTTCTGCTTTTTTGGAAACCAGTAGTGACACGAGAGGCTGGAGTACTTTGCAACGAAACACTGAATAAGACATTTTTAAGCGACCAAAATGTTACAATTAATGAATACACAATGTGAATGGGTCAAAGTCGTAAGACGAAAACACGGACAACACCCGAACCGGACAACACGGTGGTAGCGATCTGTCAATCACAAGGTAGCCACGCCCTAAAGCTTACATTGCTTTATTGTCTATTTTATTCTAAATGGGACAATCATTTGACAAAAAGCACATCATGCTGTATTGAAGAGGACTTGAAACTATCGACTGAAATCATAAACTCCTTCGCAGAATGTTTACTGATGTAATAAATCAAGCGCAACCATTGGAGTTGCCCCCTGTTGGCCATTAAAAAGAATGCAAGTTCAAGGCACTTCCTAATCGGCTTCAATTTTAAGACCTGAAGGTTGCCGCTTGGTTTAACCTGAGCCATTAGTGTTCACGTGTTAATGCTTGCGCATGTCTGTGCATCTGCAGTGTATTTATTGTATTATAATAGAATCTAGCATCCGGAGATACAGACAGAGAAGAAGAGACATGAAGAGCAGCTTGTGTTCGATACCATCTATGTTCATTGTGTCTCCTAGCTGCTAAAAGGAACATAACATCCTTTATTATAGCTATTCTGGTGAAACAGGGATGCCACCAGCCATCAGTAGGCTCATAACTTTCTGTGGGCTGGACGAGCTCCTGAAAGTCATTTCTGTTCATGGAGGCAGAGCCAACATGAAGGAATGCTCACAGTGATTATAGGCTTTAGTTGAGGATTAATTACCGGCCACTATAATTTGGGTGAATTCCAGGGACAGCAGGCCAGAGATGGAAACTAGTGGCGATGAAGATTGGACATGGCCAACTAATTCAATACAGACATAACATTCTTGATTTTTCATTTCCAAATATTATGTCACTGCAGTGATTTCATCACATCTGAAAACCCAACACAGTGTGAGGTATTTCAAAAAAAAAAAAAAAGAACCCTGAGGATGGATTTCAAGGCATGCATGCTCCCTATCTGCTTGGATTATGCAGACCATTCAAGGCCAGAGTCCAACAATGTAAACCATGTGGTGGGGTTGTTTTACAGGGACATTTAAAATGCGAGAGGCAGCCGAAGGTAAAAAAACAACAACTCTAAACTGTCCTCTGTATGAAGTTGTACTGTTGCATAGCTGTGGACTATAAATCAGTGATGGCTTTGGCACATTTACATTACTGTGCATATTGTTGTGCTGCTGCTGAAAGAATCTGCTCTGGACTGATTCCATTGGTCAGGCCTCATATTGGAGGCCCACACTTATTTAGTTATACTGAAGCTTGAATACCATGGTTTTTACACATGTTTTGAATCTGGGGAGATTGAATAGTAAGTAATGGTGAGGAGTTGAACTATTATTGAATCCGAGTCATTTAGAGGTAACCCAGGGATACAAAGAACAACACATCCTGCTGACAATTGGAAAATTAGGAGAGGATGAAGAGGACTGAGTAGAATTTCACAAAGGGTGTTCACAGCGGCGGAACGGACCTTCTGACTTACTTTTTCCTTTCTGTTTCTTTCTCTCTCTTGTCCAGATCTCAAGGCAGAGCGAGAGCACAGACCACAGCTGCTGCTAATGTCACGCTAGTACTGAATGTTCAGTATTTAGAAATCCAATTAATCATTACAAATAAATATGGGAAAAACTAGATAAAACTTTAGTTATTTTGAATCCATATTGCCATCAGGACTATAATCCCATGCACGCAGTGACCCCGCTGCTGGCCACACTCCAGTTAATGGCATATTAGCGTTAAGTTGTTTATGTGAACCTTTGACATACACTCTTGACTGCTGTTCCCTTGAATAAAGCAGTTAACGAAATGTCCATGTCCTCCTTCACACTGTTCTCATCATGCCATGAGTTTAGCATGTGTTGGCTCAAGGACAAGTCACTTGTCATTCTCCATGCATGAGAAAATGGAGCCACTTTTATACAAGTAAACACAAGAGGAAAGGAATTCTTCAAACGTTTCAGCTTTACAAACCTTTGTTCATCTCTGACTAACACTTATGAGCAGCAAGAATAGATATTAACATAAAAACAATGTGTGAAAACGATGTCGATGGGTTTCGGCCACAACAACACGTGACATTGCACATTTTATTAGTCATTTGATCTATTGTAAAAATCCAGTTGAGTGCAACCTTAAAAAGTTGCACTTTTTAATTTCTGTTAAATAAAACAAACTCATTATGATCTCACTTTGGGCACCAAATTTACAAAAGAATCAAGCACTAAGCTAACAACCAACTCGGGTTGGGTATCGTTTTGAAAATTCCAATACCAGTACCAATACGAGTACCCTTAAAATGATACCTATACCAATAGAGTATTTCATTCGATACGCATCATGTGAATGAAATGGTAGTGGGCCAATCATACTTCGCATTAAATTAAAGAACCCTTGCGGTGATTGGCTTCATTTTTTTCTAGATCTGGATACAAAAAAGCATTGAATGCCGGTATCGTTTGACTGGAGAAGTTTCAAAACGACTTGGTACTGGGTTATTACGGTTGATACCCAGCCCTACAACTGTTACTGAGATGACGCTTTGAACAAGATTTAAACATAATTTCTCAGATTGGTCCTCTGACTAGGCTCTTTGTTTGTGGATGGTTACACTGGGAGTCAGTTCAACTTTGACTTCATACCGGCCCCAAGTGTCCTTTCCAAAGCTGCGGTGTTCCGGGAAGTTCTAAGGAAGACTCATCGTGCCAATTAACCAAACCCTGCGATTTGGAGAGACGGGTTTTTGAGTGGAAATCGACACAGCACTTACTGCTGATTATTCCACGAAGCAAAATGAGTGTGAGACTTTTTTTCTTTGCGATGATGGCTCTTTTTGTGGTTTGCCTCGTTGTAAATGCATTATGGAGTACTTGTGATCTCCCAAAAGAAACCTGAAAAAAACAACCAGACATTGACGTCTATACGCTTTCAGCAACAATGGCTTGGTTGTAGGTAGAATTAAATCACCCCGCTAGCCCAAGAGAACATCTTTACACGGAACAGAATACAACTGGCACTGCTGCAAGCTACTGTCGTGCTGGATTTATGACTTGCTGTTTTGGTGGTGTATTTTAGTATGGTATCATTGCCTCAGCAATTAAATGACCACCATATAACACAAACACCATTGTTGCCAAAGGGGATGTGTGGACAAAGACACATTTTCCTCTCAAATCAACAGCTAATGAAAATCATATCCAAGTACTGTGTCTTAGTGTGCGTGTACCTCATCAGGGAAGGGGCAGTGTCCCAAGGCCTTGACTATGTTGACTAATAAGCATTGAAACATTATTGTCACTTTTAGTTTAACAAGAGCTGGCACATGCATTTGGATAAAGGCTCAAGGCCACTTACGAGAGCCAACGGCTGACAAGGTGGAAGCTTAACGACTAAAAATACTCAAGAGGTCACACACTTAATGGTTCAATGGGTTTGTTTGACATGCCAAAGAAATACAAAGAACATTGAGTGTTGACATATTTGTAAAGGCAAGATGGAAGTGCTTTTCACTGTTACTCATGGAAATGTATGGTGTACTGGAATCAACAAGCATGGCAATTGTTCCAGTTGTGATTAGGAGTACAATACTGGAAGTCGTTTGTTAAACTGCTAGTTATATTTGTTTTTTAATAATGCTGCATTATGGTTACCCTCATTTCTATAACAGATATCTGCATATGAATACAGAATCTGTAAGCAAGGGGACAAGATTTTGGAATCGGATATGTTTGTAGTCCGAGTAGTATTGACCAATCATGTTTGAGCTAAATTGTTTTGAGAATGATAGCCGATGCGTTCCGAGATTGGTGCCTAAACCTAATAACATTCTCTATGATCAATGTGTAACTACAAAAAAATATATTTTTATACTTGGCAGAGTAGTCCTATTTTGAAAATAATATCGTACAAACATCTTGCATCGAGGTGTGATATTCCCATCTTCTTTTTGGGATTAGGGAAGACGGTTTTTCGGACCAAAAGCTCATCTGTTAGCATGAATTTAAAAAGGATTATGTTTCACGCTGCAGCTTGGTCTGTATGATTTTGCACTTGGCCTCATGTGTTTGATTCAGGTTGTTGCAGGTGTTGGTTGAACTTTGACCTACTGTACTTCCTGTAATTGTGTGCACATAGTTTGTTATGTGCACAGATGATTACCGACATATCGGGTTTGCTCACTTTCAGTTAAACCTCCAAATAAAGTGGTTTAGAGGGGCTATGTAACATGTCTGATCATCTGACCGCTTTGGATATGTTGCTAATTTTCCCAGATTTCAGCACCTGCTTTGGTAGGTACAATGTTATCATAACCAATAGAAATGCTGTCCAAAACTATGAAAGTAAGACCCAAGTTATAATAAACTGAAGTTAACCTTTAATAGTTCCAGTTTAGTGTGTTTGCTATTTACTTTTTCTCATGCCTGATGCATATCATCAACCAAAATGTTCGACTTTATTCAACAATGTATGACAGAAGCATGATAGGGGAAAAACAGACCAACTTGATCTGTCTCTATGACATTAGATTGAACTCATGCTTGCTGCCAGTTGACCGGTTTCCCAGTCCCAAAAGAAGACTCCACAAATAGATTAACTTTCTTGATTCGAAGGCCAATAGAATCCCTCGTGGCAAAATTCATTTTTTTGTCTTATATCTGGAGTGGGAAATTGAATCTTTATCTAAAACAATGATGAAACTTGAGAAAATTTCCTTTTCTGTGGTAGTGACTTTCCTGTGAGTAAAAAGAAAGTGCGTCCCAAAAATTCCTGATGTAGTTCTTGACGTCAAATCGTCTGTCTGATGGAATAACCGCAAAGTCATTCTTTTTAATACAACATAACTGACGCATGAATTGCACATTCGCTCTCACAAACACTCCACTTGACTCACTCTCACTTACACTCATAATCTCTCCACATTCAGACCAAACCAGCATTCACACACAGTAAGTGGTGATCCAGGCCAGACAGAAGCAGCAGGTCACAGATGACGGCAAAGTCCTGCCAGTAACGCTTTCTCACAGGGGACCTTCTACTCTCACAGATTGCTTCGTTTTTTGCTTTTCTTTTTCCATCACTAACTTAAAGAGGGAGCCTACATGGCTCCGTCTGTAGCCAGCGCCTTGCTCCATATGTTATATGGTCTTGTGGACAATAAACCACACAAAGCTTATGCTTTATTGGAAGGGTTCTCAAACAGATTGTTTCGGTTTTACAATAGTAGAGTCTTGAGTCTATGAAATATTCTTGTGAATCTCAGATTTTCCTAACAGTAACAGTAGTCGGGTCACTCTTCAGGTCAACCACATGCTAACAATATAGACCAAGAGATCTCTGCCAGTATTTGTGTTCAATATCATATAAATGCATTGCAATATGTAATGAATATATGTGGCAGTTATTGAGACATAACAGTGGCATGCTGCAGATCCCGTTAAATGTATTGGACTTTGTGACCAACATTGCAGCAACACTGAAGGTGATTTCACAATGATATCATGACGTGTATTTATATAAAAACTATGAGCTATACTGTATGACTCTCAGACCATGACGTTAATAGACTCTGGTGTTCATCATAAAGTGTCATGGAAACCACAATTGTTCACTGTTATGTCAAAATAAAGTTGGGACCTTAGAGCATAGAGTCACCAAGGACGACAAGGAAGTTTCATATCAAATCAGATGTAGGCCTATTAAATATACATTTTATATTTTCATTAAAACAGCAATATAAACTTTGCATGAACATAAAAAACGATAACTAAGGAATAACTTTTGTACTAAAGCGTTTGTGTAGTACTTAGTACTTGTAAAGAAATACATTCACTATTCTTTTTTTTAAAATACTCCAAAATCATTCCCTGGCAACTAAATTGTACCCCTGCTTGGAAATGATTGTAATATCGTATGTTGTGCTGTGTTACTGTATGTTATCTTATTTAAGTATTTTTGGGAAATATTAGACAATGGACAGTAGAGAGTTGACATGAGGGGTGAGAGATTGGGACTGACGTGCAACCAACGTCCCCGTAATCCACCTATAATGGAAAAGTAGAGTTACAAGTGAAACTTTCAGTTTTCTCTGATAATATTCAGTTCTTTGTGCTTTGGTTTAATTTACGCGTAGTTAAATCCCTTTCTGACGGCAGGGAATTCAAAGACCTGCGTCACTTGGACCGAACAGAGCAGCCAAACCTCTTCACTCTGCGTTTGACCGACTCTGCTAACTTAGTGGGGACTCCAGACAGCAGCAATGACCAGCTGAGTCATAGTGTTGCATTACGGTCATCTAACAACACTTGCGTCGTGAAGGGTTTGCGCTTGCATCAATAACCTCCTAGCAACCGTGTCTCACACAGGTTTATTCATAACAGTTTTTTTCAAAAATGACTTCGAACAGAATATCACAGTCAGACCTAATGTTTCACACAAGTCAACAGGTTGAGTTCTAGGAGTCTTTTATTTACAGTCTCCTACAAAGTACACAGCCATGATGTCAATTTATTACCGCTATGCTGATCACATTGACATACCTGTTGATGGCTGGACTGAATTACAGAGTAAGAAGCCAAATCAGACCTTATGGTGATTCTGTAAACGTATGAATGTTGTCATGGGCTTTCCGAATAATATTCATCCAACCTAGTCATCCCTAGTTTTAGTTTAGTTTTAGCTAAGTTGTTCAAGGAACTTATTGCGGATCCAAAAGCTTGGCTCCTAATTCTTATGGAAGAGCATAAGTATAAAATAAATGTGCAGTGTGCATACATGTGCTGCCTTGCTTTGTTTGTTATATATTTGGCAGTATTCCTTTTTATCTCACTTTAGCAGACTGTACCATTTGTAAAGGCATTTCTACGTAGATTTACTAATTGAAGTTTTGTGAGAGAGCTGTTGAGCCATGTGAGGGGGAAAAAAAGTAGATCTTCCATGTGGAAGCATCTCATACAGTGGCATGTAAGTAAGTGGACATGTCACATTTCTGAGCAGATCTGTAAGAGTGGAGGACCTCCGATATGGCCACAGTGTCGTTTGCAAGTGAAATGCAATGGTTAAGGTAAGGCATTGACCTCGAATGGTTATGATTAGGAAAGGTCATCGGCTAGATGGTGAAACCTCGATCTAGCCAAGATGGTTGAGATCAGCCATTGTCTTCGAATGGATAAAGTTATGACGAGTCAACATGCAGCAGATTTTTTGTAAAGTTTACAAATCGAGGGTTTGACACGAGTCACGACCATTATCTTTGCCCAACCTCAATGGAAATGTTGGATCCACTGTTTTTCAGTCATTCCAGCGAGCTCTGCAACCAACCGACAGCACTGATCTGTGCCACAGTATGTCAACAAATAATTTTTCTTATCTGCCCCTTATTTAATCGACAGGAAGTTGCCACTTTTGTGAGTTACTGGAAGAGTTTTACTTTTGGACATGCAGATGAATGGACACATCACTTACACAAGTTTATTCCATTGTGATGCATTTGTTTAATTGTGAAATAGTTCAAACTAGAATTCCTATAATGTTATAATTGTAATTGGCCTAAGATGACAATGCATTGAAATTAGCTTTGGGCCGAGCTCAGGATACAGCTGGACAAGGTCAGTCTAATTTAGTATTTTTCCTCCCACTGACTGGAAGCACTGAATTTAAGGAGAATATACCATTCATTTTGAGTCAGCACATCCTAGTGTATGATTTTCTAACAGTTACTGAGATTGAACACATAATTCTTAATGGTCCTCATTTTACATTCACTCAATTAATCCTTATTTACTCATTAATATAATACTGTTTTGTTTTTTTTAAATCCACAATATTTTGCCTATAGTCACTTCTCGATTTTTAAGCTCAAGACATCAAATGTCGTAAAAGTTTTAGTTTTTTGGAACTAAAACCAACAGCTATGGTTTTCCTTTCATCCGTGACTGCAACTTTAAAATGCAAGGACACGACCTTGAAAATGAAGACGTCTCAGCACTTGTATGTCAGATTGATGATTTAAAAGGTTGGACTTGACATCCAAGCATCTTAAATTAAGCACAAGCGAGTGCGACCAGCTGCCACATGTGCTTCATCTGTTTGAACACAGACATCATTTCCATTTTTAGCAAATTGTGTGATGTCTCTCTGGTCGTTTAGAATAAAATGTTTTTTGATTCAGACAGCACTTAAAATATGTTTGTATTGGAACCAGACTACTTTACGTCATCTCGAGTCTGGTCCATTTGTTGCTGCCTTAATTCTACAAAACAGACAATGAATACCAACTCCGACTTGGATTGGAAATCGATAAAAAAAAAAACGCTTTTCTTTTTGAAAAATTATTTTTGTATTGAACTCAACATACTTAAACATACAAAAAATGGGAAATACGGTTTCCCATCCATCATTGTGACAGTCTCTACATTAGTTATGTGTCAGTTGTCCATGAAAGGTTCTCTATACAGAATTCAGAGCATATCTTGCATCTGTGAAACTACGTAAACAAAGAAGCTCGGATTACAACACAAACGGAGGGAATGCGACTTTATTTTCTCCTCAGGACGCCATTACTCCACTATATCTTTACGTAGCAAATAGTTGTCGATATTAATGCTCTGAAAGCTGTGTATAGAAACTTTAAGAACATTTACTCAACTCTCCCTTGGTCCCTTGTAGGGGGCATGTACTGCCTGCCCTTGCAATTGAAAATACTAGATATAGATATACTACTAATTACTAGATATCCATCCCTGGATCCTGCTACAGTTCCTGTCGTAAAGTTAAAAGACAAGTAATCCAGTCTTAATTTTTTAAGATAAACGTTCTCCTTTGGCAGCTTCTGTGTACTGAGCTCTATCCGAGCCAGCCAACTCTTTGATGCCCACAGCGTCTCAGACTTATGTAGCCCTCAGATAGACCCGAGAACATAAATAGAAGGAAACACAACCAGGAAGCGTGCGTTTACTAGGCAGGAGAGGCCAAGGCGAGGAGCACACACTCAAACAAAGGCTGGGCATTTAGAGAAGACTTATCTCTATTATTTCAGGGACACTGGAGTATCCAAAAGAATGAAAGCTATTGAGCGAAAAAACATAATAAATTCCAAAAACAATTTTACAAGGTACTCTTAAACATAACCCAACTCTGAAGTATCTGTTCACATTCTCAGTAAGTCAAACACCATTTTCGTCCTTTTAAGCCTCAGGGAGTCTTGCACAATATCAAGTTATTAGGAATTATCAAGTATTTTTTTGGTCAAGCAATGAACCCCTAAACATCTTTTCACTCACGTCATGTCACTTCCGGCATGACCTCACCATTCTCCTCGAGTGATATCAATCCCTTAGGAGCGTTTCAGCACATCTATGATTCTGCTTTAATTCACTCTGCTGCAACAAAGCCAAAACTGTTGCGCAAGCTTTCCATTTCATTATGCCAACTTGGAAAATGTTTTTGTAAGAATACACCCATTTTAGACAAACTGTGCCAGATTAAGAAAACAATACGTAGTAGAGGTTTTCAGTCGTGCTGTTTTACATGGTTCTCATTATCGTTCTTTCATCCCCTTTTTTCCGTCACTGTGATCAAAAAACAATTCATGCTGCATAGACCATTCGTATATGTGCATATTTTAATGAATTATTATAATCAGTATCTCTAAAATAAATGGAAAGATTTAAAGATTGTGTGGTGCATTTCTCCTCCTACAGCTTTTATGCTGCTGAGATACAACAAATATATACATATGTAGACACCCTTTGAGATTATAACAGCCGCTGTTGTCTTCCTGTCTTATTTTGAAATTATCACCCTTGTCTCTCATTTCAGATACTTCACTTCCTGTCCTCGTGTGCTCTGTGTGATCACCTGACCTGATCACTTTCACCTGTCCCTAATGACCCTCCTCCCCTTCTGTATTTAGCTTCCACTTTGTCTGTGCCAGTTCGTCTCATCTGTTCCAGTGAAGCGTTCCAGAAATTTCTCTAGCGTTGCACTCGTTGGAGTTTATCTTCTTGCCACTTTCACTGTTCAGTCAAGTTTTCTGTTTCTCTGTTCTGTCGAGTTATTTTTGGACGGCTCTGTTTTTATTGTTGCCTTTTTTTCAGTGAAGACTTTCACTTTTACCCCCTTTTGTCTGTTTGGTCGTGCTTTCGGCTCCATTTCCTGCTGATACATTTTGAGAAATAAAATGCAAGTTGTATTTATAACTCAGCACCTGTATACGCTTCAAACTCCATTCAAATTTCAGAAATACTTGACAGGAATGTGATCAATACTGAATGCTGAATACGAGTTTGATAGCTCAACGTCTTGTGACCCGTTTAAAGCTTAAAATAAGTCTGTAGCTGAAAGAATGCCTTTAGTAGTAGAACTTCAAAGTGGAGTCTAAAGAACATATAAATACCTTTTTTAAAGAGTATAATAGGTGGAAATAAAGTTGAATGCAAGCACAAATGTCCTTAAACAGCTGAACATGTTTGATATTCGAATGGTTTCGGCAGTTGAAAGTATGCAGAAGTAGTAGTCGACTGTAAAACGTACGGAATACGAAATAATAAAGATTCAAAGGCAAATAGTGTGAACGCTGTCAGCATTAATTACCAAACCTGCCTTCATACTTTTCACCATCTGTAGTCATTACACATACCAACATATGAGCACATAAATCCAAATAGGTCAGAGTATTAGGGAGAGGGTTGTTTTACACAGGCGGTTTACGGAGGGGCCTTGCTGTGTAGGAAAACCAGATCAGCGAAGACTGACGGGAGTGTGTGTGTGTGTGTGTGTGTGTGTGTGTGTGTGTGTGTGAGAGAGAGAGAGAGAGAGAGAGAGAGAGAGAGAGAGAGACAGAGAGAGAGAGAGAGACAGAGAGACTGCTACTTAGAACCACCTTACCATGGTCCAGGGTGTTTGTTCTTGTTTATGGGGTCACAGGAAGTTCAGAATATTTCTGTCAACATGCCAAGTTGGTCTTCTCATTTACTTCAGAAGTAGGGAGAACAGACGAGGGGTGTTCCTGTCCATGCATTCATCTGTCACCGGGCAGCAGCGTTCCAGGTGACTGAAGAGCGAGGTGAGAGGAAAGCTGAGGGGAAATGTTGCCGTTACTGGGCTTTGTAAAGAGACACATGGGAGGCTGAGTTTGTGGCGCTGCAAACACAATGAGATGGATTTTCCATTGCAATCAATCTGTCAAGATCAGCATTTTGGGGAATCAATAGAAGAAACACGTAGCTACTGTCTTGTTTTTGTATAATTATTTTGCAGAGATATTGTTCGTTTCTGCAAAAACATTTAGTGGCATCCAAGTTTCTTCGCCATATTTCTTGGAACATTCATGATTATTTATACAAAACAAAGGTTATTTTGTGGTTTTTGTTCTTAACTAAATCATAACCAAAATAAACTACCTAAGTATTAAAAGACCGTGTAACTCTTAACTCAGAACAGGGGCCACTGTGGCTACAAATTAGATGACAATGGCACATTTACCATCATTTACCAAGATGCTGTTGAGTCATTTGCTTTAAATGGTAAATGGAATGCAATTATGTAGCAGTTTTCTATTGTTAGCAACCACTCGAAGCGCTTTACAACACAAGCCAGCATTCACCCATTAACTGGTGGAAGTACCATCAGGAGTGATAAATATTCACCTTACCCACATTTGGGGTTCAGTATCAGGGGTCGACCACTGACCTTCCGATCAGCGGACAACAGCTGTACCAACTGAGCCCGAGCCAATTCAGCTGTATTATGTGATTTTGGTTTGTTTTAGTCACTTTGGGTCAGCTGAACATGCTAAAAACATACGTTATTGTGGTGAACGTGTTAGCAAACAGTTGCCTACATTAGCATTCATTTGGACTTAATACATGAAGAAAATGAAAAGCTCCTGAGTAAAATATCTGCCTTTTTAGCCGCTAAATGTTCCACTATTTTCACCAGCCAGTTGCTAACATTGTCCATCTGTGGTTAAGAAGAGGGCAGGTAGAGTACAGTGAGTACATCAGAAGGTTTTTATCTAGGAAACGAGTCTGTGGGCCAGAAAACCAAAACAATGAGCTAAAAGGTGATAAAATGTTTCAGATCTGAAGGGAACTGCAGGGTCCTTTTGATCATTCTCTGTGAATTCATCACCATGAGTGACCCTGTTCATGATACACAAAGTTATTTGATTCATTGTTATTTTTGAAAATATTGATTAGTGCAGATTTAAAGGCATCTTCATTAGGCGATCTGACTGAAAGTGGAATAGGACCACTAGCAAAAAAAAAAAAAAGTTTATTTGTGACGTGCTAAAATGTAGTGTAACTGTCGCTTAAGTAAAGAGTCATAGAGTAAGCATTGTCAGTTACAAAGCAGTAATTGGCTGCTGAGTAACTGACATTACTG
>CALSBV010012075.1:5914295-5940816 GCA_943590825.1 Bovichtus diacanthus | reverse complement strand
CTGACATGGCACATAGTCATTTGATCCAATGTTAATGTAAAAATATTAATTGGTGTAGCTTAATATTTGTTTAGAGAATTTTTAACAAATGTTCCCTTTTACATGTTGATTTATTGAAGAACATGGTCTAGTCTTTGGTATCTGGGTGATGCAAAATCGAACATATTTATCTTGTAGAGTTAATACAATATAAATATGTTCGATAATTAACTGATAGGCTATAGTTTCAAATATGACAACATAAGTGTTTGACACCTGAAAAATACCTCACTGCTCCCAAAACACCAACTTATTTTAGTCGTGTTCATCTTTTCTCCTTTACTTATCTGGGTCACGATGTTAAGTAACACTGATGCTAAACTAGATTCTGCCTTTAAAACACTAATTCATCTACCGAAGGAGTTTCTTCACTTTTTAATGAGTAAATATTTAATCTCAAATTGTGCCATTGTGGAGCATTTTACAATTAGCTATTTGCTTAGCATAGACTATAAATTGTATACCAGGACATGGCAACAAAACAAAAAAACAATTATAATGATTATAAATGTGTATTTAAGAGATTTTTTGGCAGAGGTCTCTGTTCCCATGAGTCTTTAAACGGGAATATGATGTAAATCGAGAAAGGAAAGAGCCGCTCATGGGAGAGGATTACGGGATCTGGTTAATTTCCCTTTTATTAAAAGTTCACGTGCCCGTGCGTGCGTGCGCGCGTGTGCGTGTGTGTGTTTTGATGGGCCCGTCTCTTCTAGATAAAGCTTCTGGACTGCGTGGGGGTTGAGTAATCAGACCGGGGCTTAAACCACTGGCCTGAACGGAACTTCCTTCCTCTCCTGGTCCGACAAAAAAAAAAAAATTACAGTTGGAGGGCTTTTATAAATGAGGACTACGTTGAGATTTCAGTCGCTGGTTCAGCTTCAGAACTTCGAACACGCTTTACACCACCGACAGCTTTTGTAACATCGACATCATGTTTCCTACAACACACGCACAGCTCGTTTGTGTGCTTCTTCTCTGCGCGCTGGAGGACACGGTAATGTCTCAGCGCGGACATTGCGCCGGGAATCAATGTTTCGCGGTTTTCCTGAAGCCCGAAGACTATTCAGGCGCAGGGAGAAGCTGCAGTGACGCGGGCGGAGAGTTATTAACGTACGGCTCGGAAAACGCAGAGAAAATACTGAATAGTCTGCCCGAAGGTCGCTACTGGTCCGGACAGCACAGCGGCGACAGGTCAGCAGAGGCGGATGCGGCAGCTCTCCGAATGTGCCCCTCCATCTCCGTGTCGAAAAGACGCAACTTCACGGTGCTGCGGGAGCCGTGCAGCGCCTCCCTGAACGGGTTCCTGTGCCTGTACACATTCGAGCAGCCTTGCAGCGGATTGCAAGCAGGCGCAGACACACAGGTGAACATTGGTCGATTGTAACTAAGTACATTTACTCAAGTGCTGTACAAAGGTATTTGTTCTTTACTTGAGTATTTTAGTTTTGTTCTGCTACTTTATACTTCTACTTCAGCTTTAGTTACTGGTTACTGCAGTTTTTGGAAAAGTGTCTAATTGCGATTTGTTTTTAAATTGATATTGCAATTGCGATATTATTCACGATATTTGAGGGAATTGTCATATTTGCAGGCCGCTCTGCATGCAACACAATACTGCAGTACGAATGGCATTTTTGACACCCATTTTGTCATAAACAAATATTGTGCCTCCTGCGATTTTGGATGTTGCACTATATATACTGTATATATTGCGATTTCGATTAAAAAATGTTTAGTTACAGTGCAGCCCTACTTTTTAAATGTTAAGATTATTAATGCAAAACGTAAATTAGCTAACAAATTATGATGTTTATTTATAGATAAAGCAACCTGGACTCCACATTTACCAGCTGCAACATGCTTACATGCTGATGCATCAATAATCATCATCCTATAATACTGAATATTCTGAAATGTGCCATTCTGCATAATACTTTTGATACTTTAAGAATACTTTTTATGCTAACACTATTTCTACATGGTAGTACTGCTACTTTTACTTAAGTAAACGATCTAGGTACTTCTTTCCCCTCTGCAGGTGAAATACACCACATTGCTGGACTTAGAAGTGGAGGATTTGGAAACGTTCCCTCCAGGAACCACAGCTCTAGCAGAAAAGGTTGGCGCTAAATATCCAGACTCGAAGTATTTGTGTTTTTCCAGCAAGTGGATGCGAGCCCCCTGGAGCTGTGAGGTGATGCAGGGCGGCTGTGAGCACGAATGCAGCTCTACAACACAATCCTGCACCTGTCCGGTGGGGAAAATACTCAACCCCAACAACATCACCTGCTCCGAAGGCCCGTGCAAGGACAACCCGTGCACAGGTGAGGGGGAGGAGTGCAAGAACACCCTGGAGGGATTCGAGTGCATCTGCAAAGAGGGCTTCGAGAAGGAAGACGGAGTGTGCATGAACGTTACAATCTGTGCAAATTGTGAGGACATGTGTGTCGCATTCAACGGGGTTTTTGAGTGTGCGTGCCACAAGGGGTTCAGGGTGTCAGCCCACGACCCCACCAAGTGTGAGATGTTCTGCTCCAAGAGGGACTGCCTGGCCATGTGCATTGAGAAAGAAAATAACAAGCATCAGTGTTTCTGCCCTGATGGCTACATTCAAGACATCGCAGATAACAACACTTCCTTTTGCACTGACATAAATGAGTGCGAGACCAAGCAGTGCGATCACAAATGTGAGAATTTATTCGGCAGTTACAGATGTTTGTGTGACGAGGGGTTCAAGCTGCACCACAACAAGTACATGTGTGTGCCCATGCAAGAGGAGGACGATGGATCAGGCTCCCCTCTTCCATACCCGACACCGGCCGACGGGCACCCAGCCGCGGTGCCTTCTTACATCAAGACCGGCAGCGTCCTTGGTATCACCGTGTTCATGGCACTGTGCGCGGCGCTGCTGTATTGCTTTATCCGATACGCGGTCAAAAGTTGTGGCAGATTTGAGCTTTCCTCCTTAAAACACTCAGCTATTGACATTTTCTACCTGCAGCAGGTGACCACGGAGACGTATAAGAGGCTATCCTTCGACAAACAGTTTAAAAATGACTCGTAGACTTTGCACACATCCATATAAAGATATAATGCTGCTTTTCCACCTTCTTCTCATGTCACATTGCACTGGTTTCTTTCCTTACAGACACCAGATATAGGGAATGGCACTTTCTCACAGTTATCCTTAGTCAGTGTTAATGGGAAATGGTTTATTTATCTATAAAGCTGCAATCAATCACTGTAAAGTCATAGATATGGGACTTGTTTTCTGAATTTATTATCGTTTTTTATATGGAACTGATCTTAGTTTGTCTTATCGTTATCAACCTTTTAGTTGCAGAAATAGAAAAATGGAAACATTTCCTTCTCAGTAAGGCCAGTTTTTAGAGTTATATATAGGACTAAGAAGATGCTGGGACAGTCTAGTAGGGATGGTACTAAAAAGATTGTGTGGTCACTTTTATAATTACGGAGCCGTTTCCTTACAAATACACAAATATAAACCTTTTTGTTTCCGTGTCTTTGAAAGACAAGATTCTCTCACGACAGAAGCAGCTTTGTGTTTGGTTTCACTGTGTTGCTGTCTAATTACACTGAACTGGAGTGAAGTCCTTAATCGTAAAAAGGAAAACACCCCGTGCTTTGGTCTTTGCTTGACGTCCTCATTTTGCATACTGCAACTGTAATGTAACATTCCACATAATGCTTATAATATATACTATGTTTTTGAGCTACATGAGATAAATCTTTTGGTAAAATTACATTTTAAACTTTTAGTGTTGAAAAAAGTTGTCTTTAGTGAAATGCACATTATTTTGGAGTGTTTTGTGTTTTTGTTTTTTAACGCAGGCATAATGACTCACTGTGACTGATGTTTTATCATGTAATATGTTACATGGTTTTGCATTAGGATTTATGACATTTGATACTGATACGCAGCATGTCTAGATTTTGATTGGACCACTGTTTGTTTTTGGGATGTATTGGTTGCCGTAGGAACTATTTCCGATTATTATCGACTAATGGCAGCGCGTATTTAGACCATTTCCACATGTACATGTACCTGACGGATTTTATTCAAAATGACAAATCCTCATTCTGAAATCTCCAATGTTTGCTTTATTTTTAAACCTAACACGAGACACTACAGGGGGAAACACAGATTGTTCATGCACTGGTCAATTTTGAGACTTTGGGTTTTGCTTCCATAACATGTCTTCTTTCAGAGTAGTGGAAAGAAAAAAAAACATTTAAACAAAATTGAATAAAGCTAATAATACAAAAACAAATTGTCGTAATGTAAGTAATTAACTGGGGAAGATTCATGGTGATATCTATTAGATCAACTTTGTCATCCTTTTCACATGTAGTGTCTGGCGAAATGTATTGGATTTTTCAGTACATAGTTTTTTTTGTCAGACTGAGCCACAAAACTCCACTTCAGTAGGACTTACATACACCAAATTTTCACATTTTATTCCTTTTCCATATTTCAAAGATTTTTACAAAGGGGTTTGTTCACATACCATTCATAGCCTGAGTAATAGAATGAATGATATTCCTAAAAACAAGGCCGAAATAAAAAAAAACATTTTTTATGGCTGTTGACAGTATTTTCTGATTTAGTGATATCAAAAAATCCCTCTTTAAAAACATTTCACTCTAAAGTGTCAACAAAATGAAATAACCTGGCTTCATCCAATGTTCAGATTTCTGTTCCGGAAATATATGCAAATTAGCACAGAAGATGCATCATTAGCAAAAACTTGTAACACAAAAAAAAAGAATTGTCTTGATGTAAGTAATCAACTGGGGGGAGTTTCCTGGTGATATCTATTAGTTCAAATGTTCACCCGACTAACCAAAGATGTTGGTATCTCTGAGCGCATACTTTGGACATAAAGTCCACATTCTGTTCCACCTGAACATTAAACTAGGACTCTGCAGGTCCTGATTTCGGGACGGAATTCATTCTAAGACATAATACTGTAAATACTGCAAAAAGTACCAAATAAAACAGTTACAGTTCAGTTGTGTTATGTATTTATATATGTATTATAGTCACTGATAATGCTACACTGGCTGTACATTGCTACCACTGACATTCACATTGAGGATGGATGTTGTTAACTTTACTGTGTAACAGATGCTTCGAGAGATCAACTAAACATGAATGTAAAACTGTGCTGCTATATGGTCTTATGTACATGAAAAGATGTTTGCATTTTGGATAGGAAGTGTGAAGAACACTTAAAAAAGAAATAACCTTCCTTTGCATTGTTACTGCTAGTCTTTCTCCTTATAACATATGATGTACAGCACATTACAGTCATAGAGTTGGCTGAAGTCCATACTACACAATATTTCTGCATTGTATCTAGAATGAAAAAAAACAACATATTTTGAGTTTTCCGTTGTCCTTCCTTATTCTGCCTTGTTTACGAGCCGTGTTGGTGAGAAATAAGTTACATGTAACAGCATTTGTGTCACATGGATTGTCCATGTTGTTACTTTTAGATTACTTTGATGAAGTAATTAAAATAGTTGAATTACTTATTACATTTTCACAGGGTAACTAGTAATCTGGAACCTCTTACATTTCAAAAGTAACGTTCCCACTCCAGGTTTTGAGATATAATGACGTTCATGTTAAGAAAAAGAAAAAAAAAGTCGGAAAAGTGTAATTATGTCATCTTTAAGAACTTTATCCTCAAAGAAAACTGGATTTTAAGTCTGACCACTGGACTTGATCACAAGAGTGGAGTTGGGGGTTGGGAGGGGCTACCGCGAAAAGGGGGCGTTGGGTAGATGCCCCCCTTGCGTGCACGCGGCTTCGCTACGTACGTGCGTAAAAGCCGTGCTAATTGGGGATGTGGTTCGCCGTGCCGAGGAGAAAGCTTTTGTGGCAGGGACAGTGAGCAGCGCGGCTGGCTGATTAACAACGACTTCCTTCCTCCGCCAGGGCACTAACATGGAGTTTGGGGGTTATAAATGCGAGCAAAACATGTTCTCAAACAAACAAGCCTATGCACTGCTGGGACACACGAGAACTTAAAACGGACACAAGCGAGGTTCAAACATGAAGGATGTTACGGGACACTTAGTTTTCTTGTTGACTTTCCTGATGGGAAGGGCCGGCGGAGTAGAGCCGATTAGCGGATACTGCATCGGAACCCAGTGTTTCACTGTGTTCCAAGATCCCAGCGATTTCACCGCCGCGCAGAAGCGATGTGGAGATCAGAGCGGACACTTAATGACAGTGCGCTCCTCTGTCTCCCATGATATTCTCAATATCTTGCTGGGGAACTTCACAGGGCGGTTCTGGATCGGTTTGCGTCTCGCGGCCGGCTGCCCAGACGCTGCTGCAGAGCTGAGAGGCTTCCAGTGGGTGACCAAAGACAGCGAGAGTGACTTTTTCAACTGGGCGCCGAGTTTTAACAGCAGCTGCTCTTCTCCTCACTGCGTCTCAGTTTCCAAAGGGGACGACTTTAAGTGGATCCAGGAGCCATGCGGCAAACATGCGGCCGGGTTTCTCTGCGAGTACAGCTTCAGTGACCCGTGTAAAGGTCTTGCGGCTGCAGAAGGCGAGTCTGTCACCTACGAGACCCCGATGGGGTTTGTGGGAGAGGATGTGCTTTCTTTGCCCCCTGGCAGCATCGCTTTGCTGCTGCCAGCTGAGACTAAGTATGTCTGCTACTTAGAGCAGTGGGTTCAGGCGCCCTGGAACTGCGAGATACACGAAGGTGGGTGCGAGTATAACTGCGCATTGGACCCCAACAATGTTTACTCCTGCTACTGCCCGTTGGGAATGACCATCAATCCTGCAAATAAAGTCACCTGCGAAGTGACCACAGACGACCCGTGCCTGCCGCTGCGCTGCGCGCACGCCTGTTACCAGAACGGAGACTCCTACGCGTGCATGTGTGACCACGGCTTTAAACTGGCGCAGGACGGCAGGTCGTGCATGGACTTCAACGACTGCAGGGACGAGCGGCAGTGTCCTGGGGAGAACTTTGTGTGCGTCAACAACGTCGGCGGGTACCAGTGCGTCTGCAAGGATGGATACAAGATGAGCGGCGGCCTGTGCGTCGACGTGGACGAATGCGTGACGGCTCCATGTGAGCACATGTGTAAAAACACTCTTGGTAACTATACATGCTCGTGTTATGATGGATTTAAAGAGGACCCACAGTCACCGAATAAGTGCAAACTCCACTGCGGGAAGGATGAATGCCCCGCAGAGTGCGACCCAAATAACAAGTTCCAGTGCTACTGCCCCGAGGGTTATGTAGCAGAGGAGAGAGAAGACAACATGTTTTGCATGGACATGGACGAGTGCGCTTTCTTTTCTTGTGAACAAAGTTGTCTAAACACATTCGGCAGCTATGTGTGCACGTGCTACACAGGGTATACACTAGTTGGACAGTTCACCTGCGTAAAAAACGATGGTACTACGGACACAGATGAAGGCTTCGAGGGCTCCGGAGCGGACACGACTCCGGGCGTCCCCACAACATCACCCATGCCATATCCAGATCCGACAAGGCAACCCTCCCTGGTGACAGTGGGGGGTCTTGTGGGGATAATAGTGTGCACTGTCTTTTTCATTGTGCTGGTGGTTTTCCTGGCTCATCACACCCTCAGCGGCAGAGGGAAGATGGAGAGCAGCGGCGCGCACAAAGCTCCGGAGGACAAAGCTCACAGTTTGCGGCGGGTGACGAGTGACGCTTAAAAGAAGGAGACAGCTGATGCACGACATGAGAATGTACAGGCCAATCCTCGGGAGAAAAACAACAACTACTACAGAGACATATTTTGGCACGTTTTGAATGATGTAGATTTGTCTGCAAAAAACAAAACAATTAAGGAGACAGGAGATAAGAAATATTATTCAAGTATTCAAGTTTTCTTCGAGGACAGATTGTCTCGGAGGACTGGTTTTTATCTAGCCTACCACTCAACTCAAACACATCAGATGCAATGAAATAAAACGTGACAAAGAACTTTGTTTTTTGTTCAAGTTTGTGCCGGAACATTATTACATTATAAAAATGTGAGTGAAAGTGATGTGTCTGTTTTTTTTTCTTTCATTTTTTCCCCCTTTAATACCTCTCTCGGCCAATCTCGCATCAGATACAGACCGACTGCCCCACCGTGTGGGGATACAAGGGAACTACAGGTCACACAGTTCCCTCACATACTATTAAAGTCCTTCACACACACATTACTCGGCGAGCACACATGCGCCTACACAACATGTTAGATGGATATATGTTGATGTACTGGAGAGTCATTTCTAAACTGTCACACCTCCACAGAAGCAGGGTAAATATATATATATATATATATAATTATATTATTTCCATCACATTTCTGATGTTCTTATAGTATTAAATATCATGGAGGCAGTACTGGAAGCCTAGTAGTAGCAGTGATAGTATTTGTAGTAGTACTAATTGTTGTGGTCGTAGTGGCACAGCAGTGGCAGCAGAAATAGCCAAGAAGTAGTATCAGTAGTAGTGGTGCTGTTAGAAGCAGTAGTAGCAGTATTAGTAACAGCAGTAGTAGTAGCAGTAGTAATAGTAATTGCACTACTACTGTTATTACTAGTATTCTATTCAGTTTTGGCATATAACCAAGTAGCCTACATTTACTCAAGTACGGCCCTAAAATCCAGTTCATCCAAATGTGCTTGTACTAGCAGCAGTAGTAATAGCAATAGAGGCAGAATATAGTCGTGGTAGCAACAGTAGTGAAACGTAACGGAGTACATTTACTCATGTACTTTACTTAGTAAACATTGGAGGTACTTGTACTGTACTTGAGTCTTCTTTCTTTTCGTGCCACCTTCTACTTCTACTCCACTACATCCCAAAGGGACATATTGTACTTTTTACTGCACTACATTTATCAGACATCTGTAGGTAACTTACTTTGAAGATTGAGTTTTATTTTTTTTTAACATACCCAACATATGAAAAGCTTATTACATGTTTTGTTATAAATGAAACTACCCAACAGTTTATAGAAGTAGTTACAGCTGAAACTGTCAGTCCATTGATCAATTAGTCGGTTCACAGATCAATTCATCTGCAACTATTTTGATTAAGTCATTTTTTTTAACATTTCATGGTTGGAGCTTCAACATTCTGAGGGTTTGCTTTTCCTTTTTTTTATTAGTTTCATCATTTCCGTATATTCCTAATAATGTTGAGGTCTGGAGTGTTATTATCACAGCATTTCTCACAATGTTTTAAAACTTTTTTTTTTTACAAACCAAAAAAATCAATGGATGAATGAAGACAATAATCAGCAGATTGATTCATAATAAGGGAAACAAATACATTAATTGCAGTCCTTACAGTTAAAATAGTTATAAAATGAGCTCAACGTCAACCAACTACAACAGTAAAATCCTGCTTTAACATTAATGCATGAATAATAATAATAATAATAATAATAAGCTAATTATATAATATATATATATATTATATATATATATATTATATATATATATATAATATATATATATATATATATAATTAGCTTATAGTATAACAGTCTCTGTATTGAGTACTTTTACTTCTAACACTTTGAGTAGGCTAGACCTACATTTTTCTTAGGCTACTTTTACTCAAGTAAAAGTCAAGTAGTGTCGTATTAGGTTTGCTAAAGAAAAAGATCCGAATACTTCCTCCACCACAGATCGTCGGCTGGTATTAGTATTCGAGATAAAGAGAGCGTTACAAAGATGGGAAGCAAAGCAGTCCATAATATGAGGACAGGCTACTGCAACAAGTGGGGCGAAAACATGGAGAAAGATGCCTTCAAAAGAGGAAGAAGATATTTGGTCATTTGGGGAAATTGCAACATGTCTCTGTTTTGTCAGACGGACTGTAAATCGCAGGTTTTCATTGGTGTTTTCGGGTGTTGGAGCAGATACAGTATTTATTAGTGGGAGCAGTGTGGAGCAGATACAGTATTTATTAGTGGGAGCAGTGTGGAGCAGATACAGTATTTATTAGTGGGAGCAGTGTGGTGGTGGTGGTGGTGCAGGGCAGCAGGGAAGGAGGGACCGATAGGAGATAAACACTGATTCTTCCCAGTTTGCGCAACAGCAGCACAGGTAAGACGTCCACTTCATCATAAACGACACATTATAAAGAATATTTGTAACACACTCGCTTAATGTGTCGGTTTCTCCAACACGTTGTTAAGAGTCGTTGCTGGTTTGAACATGAACTAATCCATATCCGCTGTTAAACACATCTACATTGTGCAATGCGCCCTGTAGATGTGCCGTACAAATACGTCTGCTCAGAACACACTCCAAGCTAAGTATGCTAGGCTACAGTCATTTTGACAGCTCGTGCAGATATTAGGGTGGAGCTGGTGATATGCAGCAGAAATGCCGTTTGCGATTAAAGTTATAAACTTATATAAACTTATTATACACTTGAATGGGGAACACCATGTCGCAGCAGCGCCCCCTATAAGTGTACACAGAGTACACAACTCAGCACACACGGTACACAACTCAGTACACACAGTTGACTTTAAACACTGCACACAACAGGGAGAAGGGCTGTACAATCATAGCTGCCATATCATCTCACACTTAAGATTTTTTTAAACTTTCTAAAATAAAAATTTAATATTATTTTTTAAACTTTCTTTTTTATTTAATATATAACGTCACAGATGGTATTCTCATATGACTTGATTTGGAGTTGCTAACATGTCAGATTTAGCTTTTTTTCTTTACATTATTATTATTATTTTTTACATCTGTTTGTTGGTATTTTAGTAAAACACTGCGTATTAATTATATTAAAGATTACAAAAACAGTACGTGTACATACACAGACACACACACATACACGCACACAAAAAACCCACAATAGGACACGTACAGTAAATATGCAATATAATTGTTTTTCTTTTCTTTTTTTTAATACATATTTTAAAGTTGTTTCAGAATAGCATAATCTGTTGGTTTAATATTATACAGTTGTAATTATTAAAGTAGTACTCCACCAATGTTTGCAGTTCCATTAAGTTGGGGGATTCAAAAAAGAACGGTCCAAATTAATGAAAGGCTGAGATATGTTGACTTTTACCTCCTAGTATGAGTCACACTCCAAGTATGTCTACAGGAAACTTTAGAAAGCGCCTGCAGAGCACAGAAGACTCGTGACGGGTAAACTGAACTTCATGTAATATCACTGGAGTACCCCTTTAATGTATTTGATGGAAAATAAATAATTTAATGTCCATTTACTGAATATGTTTTAGTATTGAAGTGACAAGAAGGTGAAGTAAACTCTGACTTATAAATCTAAAGCCTCAAATATTTTACACATACATTTAAATATAATATAAGACTTTCTATGGCAGGTTGGAGGTGCAGCAGTAGTAATAATCATTACCATATGACACATTACAGTTATTAACTTGTGGCAGAGATGTCAACTATTGGAATGGAGCTATATTCTAAAAGCTTGTATCAGGCATGAGTGTCTGTGTACTGAGCAGTGTGTCACTGAAGCTGCACCAGTGAACCATGAACCTGCCAAAGCAAACAATCGGACACAGTTTCTCCTTGTTCCTACGTACCTTACTAAATGATCGCCTGTTCTCACTTACTGTATATCACACTGCTGAGCCAATGCAACAACACTGCCTCCTTTAAGCTTTGCTAATGTTTCGCTTTCTCTTGCTGTTAGGACGATGTCGGACGGCATGTGGTGTCTTCTGTTGGTTCTCATTGGTTTATGCCTCCAGGTATGTGTATAACATGTATCTCAAGAGGATTACTTGTACTGCTTTCCCAAACTGAACAGTAACCAGAAATTGAAATTGAAAGTTTTAAAATCTCAGCTAATCTGAGAGATTGATTCCTGCCTGACAATATGTAAAGAAAAAGTTTGATACTTTCAGGAAATATACTTAAATTCAAAATATGCTAATTCACTTTCTTGCCGAGAATCAGATTCTGCCGCCAGCAGTCGGTTAGCTTAGCACAAAGACTTCAAACCGGTGGAAACAGCTAGCCTGCCTCTGTCCGACAAAATCTGCCAACCAGCACTTCTAAAGTTTACTAACTGAAATGTTTTGCATGGATTCAACAAACGCTTAATCAATGCCTTTCCCCGTTACCAGTCTTTATGCTAAGCTAAGCTAACCGGCTGCCTGCACACAGACGACGAGTGAGTGCTATCAATCCTCTCACGTAACTCTCAGCCAGAAAGCAAATTAAGCATATTTCCTAGAACGCTGAATGATCCCTTTAACTATAGAGTTCAGTCATTTTTCATTTACAGAAATAGTCTAACCGTTCTACCTGCAGGTACCCACATGCTACCCATCATGCACCTTGTACGGCCTGGTGGCTGACTGCGCCTCAAGACGCCACTACTGGGTTCCTTCTCTGCCTCCCAACATCACCCATCTCTTCCTGGAGATGAACTACATCAGTGAGATCAACAGCAGTTCGCTCAGAGACTATGACCAGCTGCAACAATTAGATCTTGGGATGCAGAATGTGCAGCTCGTCATCAGGAGCAACAGTTTCCTCAGGCAGAGAAAATTGACAAAGTTGGTCCTGGGCTACAATATTGGCCTTCAGGTGGAGGCGAGGGCATTCGCAGGACTGTTCAATTTACAATACCTCTTTTTGGATTATTGCAATTTGTCAGACTCCATACTAGCAGAAAGCTACCTGCAGCCACTCCTGTCCTTAAAAACACTCGATCTCTTTGGTAATAAAATAGTGAGACCCCGACCAGGACTGTTCTTTACAAAACTTACAAAGTTCACAGAGCTCAACCTCAAATTGAATCAGATTGAACGACTATGTGAAGATGATCTAGTTGGTTTCCGGGGGAAACACTTCACACTCCTGAATTTGCAATCCAATCACTTGTATATGAGTTACAGTAGAGATTTTGACTGGAAAAGCTGTGGCAACCCTTTCAGAGGGATGATCTTTAATGTCCTCGACTTATCCAACAACGGGTTCAGCGTGAACATATCAAAACAATTTTTCAAAGCAATAGAGGGTACTCCAATTACTCATTTTATATTCTCTGGACACATGGGCAAAGGCTTTTCATACAACAACCTTCCTGATCCAGATGAAAGCACATTCGAGGGCCTCAGGAACAGCTCGGTTAGCATTTTAGATCTGTCTAAAAGCTTTATATTTGTTTTACAGAAGGCTTTTTTGAGTCCTCTAAAGGATGCAATAATTATTGACATTTCCATGAACAAAATCAATCAGATTAACAGAAATGCTTTCAATGGTCTTCAAGGACATTTACGAATGCTCAACCTGTCATTCAACCTCCTCGGAGAAATCTATTTTCACACATTTACCAATCTGATGGACCTCCGGGTGTTGGATTTGTCTTACAACCACATTGGCGCATTGGGAGACAAAGCCTTCAGTGGTCTTCCAAAATTGCGAGCGTTATATCTGACAGGAAATTCACTCCGAGACCTGGGTTCTCCTGACCCATTACCAAACTTAGATTATCTTTTCTTGGGTGACAATAGATTGAAATCTCTGCACAAAGTCTTTGAATTGGGCAATAACAGCATATATGTGAACGTTGCAGACAACCGATTAACAAACTTGGAGGATGTTTATAATATTTTAACTTGTTTCAATCGTCTCCAAACTTTCGTCTACGGTGGCAACTTCATCAAGTGGTGTGGAATAAGGCCGGAAGTTACAGTACCTCATAATAATAGTTTGCAAGTGTTGGATCTTCATGACAGTTCTCTGAATATAATTTGGACGCAGGGGAAGTGCCTCGACCTCTTTGACCGTCTAGGAAATCTACTCGGTCTAAATATAAGCTTCAACTCACTCGCGACTCTCCCACAAGAGATTTTCAGCGGTCTAGGCTCGATCGTGGAGATCGACCTTTCATCTAATGCGTTAACTTATCTGCAGCAGGATGTCTTTCCGGTCGGCCTGAAAAGACTCGATCTCTCAAACAACTATTTAGCCTCCCTGGACCCTGTGACCTTTCAGTCTCTCAGCTTCCTCAGCCTGGCCGCAAACCGCTTCCACTGCGATTGCACCCTCGAGAGCTTCATAAAGTGGCTGAACGTGACCAATGTGACCTTCCTGAGCCCAATTGAGGAGTACAGCTGTGAGTTTCCAGCGGCTCTCCACAATCTCCCTCTGCTGGATTATTCCACAGTCATCGAGCCGTGTGATGATGGCAACGCCAATGCCGTTCAAGATCTTAAGTTTGCTCTCTTCATCTTCTCCGCTCTCCTCATCATTACTGTCGTCCTCAGCGGGATTGTTTACGCCCGTTTCCGAGGGAACATATTCGTCATCTACAAAACGATTGTCGGTCGGGTTCTCGAGGGCCCAAAACCAACACCTCCTGTGGACGAAGTGCAGTACGATGCCTTCCTCAGCTTCAGCAACAATGACTATGGGTGGGTAGAAGCTGCTTTGCTGAAGAAGCTGGATAACCAGTTTTCGGAGGAGAACCTCTTCCGCTGTTGTTTCGAGGACAGAGACTTCCTGCCGGGTGAGGATCACCTTTCCAACATCAGAGATGCAATCTGGGGCAGCAGGAAGACTGTGTGCATCGTCTCCAAAGAGTTCCTTAAAGGTACAGTTTTTCTAACAGTTGGACAGTTAGTCTGCTTGATTTTTGCCCCTTAAATATTTTTTTCCTTTCTTTCAGGGAATAGTTTGATGGTTCCAGAGATATGCCTCTTACGCGTATTCCCTTTCCCTTTCTTTCCGAGAGTTAGATGAGAAGATCGATACCACTCTCATGGTTATTTTGGGGGAACTGAACACCCCCTGAAGATCTTGTTTTTGCTGACCTCCAGTGGTTTAACTGTTCACCTGGCTGCAGTGAAATACAAATCTGAAGTGTAAAAACACCAGACTATTTCTTTGCCAGGCACAGGGACTTCTGAGTCTTGTCATCTCCATGACATTACCCGGCAACAGCTTCCTGTTTGACAAACAGATATGAGAGTGGTCATCTAACTCTCAGCATGCCGACAGATTAGTGAATAAGCGCTTATCCTAAAATATCTTTCTTTTTTCACTCTTTTTGGAATAAAAAAAAAAGTGAATTATCGAATGAAAAATAAATGAGGTTAAAGAAACTAACGGGGTTGTGCCTCTCTCCAGATGGTTGGTGCTTGGAGGCGTTTACTTTGGCTCAGGGCCGGATGCTGGAGGAGCTGACAAACGTTCTGATAGTGTTGGTGGTAGGGAAGGTGTGTATAAGCCTGCTGACTTACTTTCTTTACACCAATTCTCTGAGGGTTGGCAAAAGTCATATTTAGAAATGCAGTATTTCTATATGTGGATATATTCACTTATAACCTGCAATAACTGTTTTTTTGGCCACTTGGGGCCAGGAGAAACTAGCAGTTAGCAAGCAGTTCTCTCTTTACACATTAAAGAGATACAGAGCAATATTAGCGACACATTTAAGTACAATAGTCACTCTATTCATTCACTATCTGGCTCTTTAGCTGCTAAATGCTGCACTATGTTCACCAGCTAGTCGCTAACTTTGTCATTCCTGCTGTTTGGTGCTGGGCAGGAAGTGCACAGTGGGTCTTAAGAACCCTTTGACTGAAACGTTGTGTGTTGCCAAAAAAACAATGCTGGTGAGAGTGAACCAAAAAGATCCAGTTGAGGCCGTAAAAAACTAAAACGAGTATCTTTAACATAAGCAGTCAATGTGATCAATCGAAAAGTATTGAAAATAGCTCCTTTTAAGAGTGATCAAACCCCAAACCCATTGCTTTAGGTGCCAAACTTTCCATCTGCTATTGGCCCGTCTTTGGTGCCACGTGAGTGAACAAGAAGCTCCAAGATTAGCGGATAATGGAAAATTCAGTAGCTACATTTCACTAGTAGATGTCAGGCTTCATACAGAAAACTTAAGTTCTTGACCTTCACTAATGACCTTTATCTCCATTCTACTACAATGCAACTCAAGGTGGCTCACTACCACCTGATGAAGTACAACGCAGTCAGAGCCTTCATCCGGAGGCGCGAGTATCTAACGTGGCCGGAAGACCCTCAGGACCTGGAGTGGTTTTATGAGCGGCTCATCTCACAGATACTCAAAGACACAAAGGTGGAAAAGTTTGAAAAGGACAAACCTGAGCCTGCACAGCCTGACGTCCAACCTCAGAATGAGGAGGGGCTGCAGCTCGAGAACATCGGAGCAATTCCCGTGTGAACTCTGTACCGCATGTTAAAGAAAACCTACTTCAACCAAGATAATCTGTTGATACCAGCCTCCACCCCGCTGAAGTGTCACCAGTAAGTTGGTACTCCTGAGTAGGATGAGGAAGATGCTCTCCCCTAAAAAGGCCTTTCTGAGTTGCAAGGGGAAAAGGGTTGGTATTACCAATCTTCAGAGGAAGTAAAGGCAAAGAGTTAAAAAGCACTTCATATTTGACCCAATGAGAAATGATTGTTGTTTGTTAATATATTATTGGAATTAATAATATGTAACATTAAAACTGTGAAATGTTTCCGATATAGCAAGTGTAATAACAATGTTTGGTAAGCATTTGCGAGGCAGCTGTGCTCACTAATATCAAATGTTGGTGAACAGAGAGCATTGTTCACCCTAATAATCCCTGTATATTATATATATTCCTGTCCTGTTTCATTGTTCCTTGTCGGTTCGTCGTCTATGACTCCCATGTTTTTGATCCTCGTGTTTCCTCGTTCCAGCCTGGTTAGTGTTTTCAGTTTTTCCCTGTTTGTAGTTCTTGGTTTTTGTAAGCTTTTTATAATAAAGCTCTCTTTTTGTTAACTCGTCTTCTGTATCTGTGTTTTGGGTCCTCGTTACATCACTCCCTTTGACACAGCACTGCTTTGACATTTAGAGAGTCTGTTTTTAGTCACTGCAGGTGTTTGGTAACTGCAGCTCAAGCACAGGTGTGTTGTTGCAAGTGTGTGTCTGTGTGTTTTGAAATGGTGACTCGCCAGTTTGGCTTATCAAGATCCTATAGTGAGCATTTGTATGGAGAAGTGTTAACATGACAGTGTTAACATTTGCTAGAATTACTTTGTTACACTTATTTGTTTGAAGTGTTTGTTGTTGTAATACTCATGTTGACCACAAGAGGCTGAAGCGCACCACTACCACATGTTTTCATGTTTTTCTTCCAGGTGAGTTTTAAGTTCTCCATTCACCCTGAACACAAGGAACTATTGTGTGTTAGCAAGTTATGTAACATCATGTCTGTCTTAACCTGATTTTATAGTAAGTAAATCATATCAATATATGTGTTTTAGAGTGCAATGGAGAAATTAAACTTCACCTGGAAGAAAAACATGAACGCTTTTAGTCCTATCGTGAACATGTAAGGAACTTAGAAAGATTATCCTGGGAAAACCTTTTTTTTTTTTTTTCTCTCCAAGTCATAATCACAGGAGAGAAAAACTATTTAGACAGACATTTAAAACTGATCACAAGTGTATTTTTTTTCTCACGGTGTCTGACTGGGGAAAAGGATGAAGGACCCCTTTGGCTTTTTCTTTGACTATTTCCACCACTAGATGGCGCGTGCTCACTGTCTTTACTGGCTCCTCGTGCCAGTCTTGAGTGATCAGTGAGTTAATTAGTACGCAAGTGATCACCACATCGAGACTGCTCATAATCGCACTAGGTGTGTCTCATACAACAAGGACTGCTTTTCATGAAATTATTTCATTATAACAGCAACTGCGAACGATAGCATCTCCCTAAGCTCTGGGGTGTGTGACTGTAAGACGAGAGGGAAGCCGGGGTCAGCAGGTTTCCTTTCATTTGAGCTGTGGATGAAAACAGGAAGCCACTGGGCAGAGGAAAGCTTCCGTCCTGTTGGCCGCCTGCATCCTCCCAGCCTTTATGAGCCAGCTGTTGTGAACATTACAGTGCGTCTGCAGGCTCCTGCTGCTTATACACTGTGGACAGTCCATTAATTGGAACATAGTACAGCATGAACATCTGCCTGGCTCGCTTTTATTATGCACTTCTTTACATTTACATTTCAGTATCCCCAAAATGTACTTGCTATATGAAGGCCCAGGATATGGAAGCATTTGGAAGACGACATTAAAATGAAAATATAATCTCACAAGTAGGATTTTGATTTTCCACTTGAAATCCAATAATGCAGTTTGTATGTTCATTGTCACTACTAGCACGGGCATCTTCTGACAATATTCAAATGGAAATGGAAAAAACCATCTGTCATTTCATGTTCAAAGGCCAACTCTACTTTATGGTTGACAATATTCAAATGTTAATTCAAATTTGAAAATGCAACTTCACATTTTTAGATGCATTATTTAAGTCACAATTGGCATCAAAATGGAATAAAAGTCTGCTCCTCCACCGATCAAACCAGAAAGAAGGAAAAACTTTCACTTCTATCAATCTGGACCAGTCCAGTGGCACCGAAATCTAATTTGAAAAGTGGAAGCAAATGTTTACCTTGTAAACATGCTCTCCAGCTCTGCGGCCTCTTCGGTTATTTCAGGCCTGCAGAATATACTTAGAACAGACACACATGCTTCTGAGATTCTCCCTCGCAGGGAAATGTAATAAACCTTGCCCCATGGCCATAGCTAATATTTGACCTCTGTTTAAGCAAATATAATTACAGGGATGCTCACGTAAGCCTGAGGAGGGATCCTCTGTGGGAAGTGGACTCATCTTTACTGCAGTGATTGGGAGGAGAAGAAAGGCAGCCATGGGGGATCTGAGGCTGAGGGGAACACAAACTGCTCTCTATGAGCCAAAATAAGATCTTTCCGCGTCAAGCGAGCCCAGTGTGGGTGGTTTACTTACGTAATGTGTTTTATAGGGCTTGTTTGTTTGTGGAAGTTTGTTCTGGGGTTAAGGAGCGTGACGTGGATGAGAGGAAAGATCCAGCAAAAGCGTAGCAGTAATTTTCCTCCCTTCTCTCCGACACCCTGCCTGGGGTGAAATGTTTTCAGGCTTGTGCATCATCCGTCAATTTTCCGGCTGCTTTTTCAAGCCAAGGTTGTGGTTGGAAGTAGTTGAAACTAATAGCTTGTGATGAGTTAATCATGTTTCCACAGAAGCGCCCCTCCACAAACTGGGACGCAAAATAATAGAACACTAAATTTGAGATGTCAAAGCAGGCAGCACTTAAAGACAGTAAGAAGGTTGGCTGTGAAATTCTACATCAAAAGAAATACAGCGGGAAGTTTACTGGATTCTGATCCAAAGTGTGAATAAGACTATTGACGAGCCCAAAAGGGGATCATCCCTATGTTCCCAGGGCATGTGTCTCGTTTAAACTAACATTTTAAGTGATTTATAAGGGCTAACGTCACAGTTCAAATTGCAAAAGAACAAAGGGAGATGGATGTTCCAAATGCAGTGAGAATGGCAACAATCTGAAGAGCCACTGTGTAGATATAAATGTCGAAATTCAAGAAAACCATTGAAAATAACATCAGCTGGCCATAAGCTGTAGGTAGGTTGACCCATAGAAACATATACTGAACATGTGACCCAAGGAAAATCATCGCTGAGGACATAAACCCTTTAGATTCCTTGTGTAGGCGGACTGTGTTTACATCAATGATGCTCCAACATCAAAATTGATGGACAATGTTTCCCTGAATATTGAGTTTTTAAAAAAATAATTTATGTTGAAGATGCCGGCCATATCTGCCCAGAGAATTCACCATTGCTTTTGTTAGTTTACATTCGTCGTGTTGCAAAAAAGAAAAGAAAAATGCACTTCAGGAGTGCACAACTACTATTTTAGTTTTGTTCAGTTTTGTCATGTTTTTCATGTGTAGCATAATGGAAAAAGCTAACACTGCATTTCATTGTGCAGCCCTGTGTTGTAAAATGAATATTAAGATATTGAGCTGGGAAACATGGGACCCTGGGAACGTAGATACACTTCCCCAAAAAAAAAAAAAGAGTTGGACTTTACTTTAGTTTGGTGCTGCAGTATAAAATTACGTCCCCTAAAACGCAGCTCTAAGCCACAGTGGAAGTGAGTGAGAGCAGATCAGTCCCCACATTCCAGTGCAGGCAAGACAGGCAGCAGAGAGAAGATCGGAGAGGAGGACTGCTTCCTTTCTCAACTGACCTCGGAGGAAACAGGTGCACTTGGTTGGAATGGATTTATTATCAAAAAAAAGAGAGGGAGGTTGGAGGGGACATAGAAGGAAGGAGGGATGAAAAAGGAGGGATACTATGTCCGTATCAGTCTCCTGTTAAGATTGACATCTCAATAAGGGAAAGCGTCGACTTCCACCTTTGAATCGTGTAACTTAACTTACTTAAGCCATGCTCCTCAGTTGTCTGATTCTGGGTAAAGTAACTATTGAGCAAATGACTTAGTCCCCAGTGGAGCTCCACAGTTGAGGACTCGTCAAACTCGGTAGCTACTAAGTTCATTAAACCTGCAAGAACTGACTTCTGGCCAATTGGGGGCAGCGGAGCATAGGAGCCATTTACACATCTAGCGAATATCAGCTTTCATTAAGTTGTGTTTCTGGCCACCTGATGGAAGATGATCGATGCAAGTCCAATAATTCCCTTGCCCTGTAGTTTAAGGGATTTTCTGTCTCCTTCTACAGCTAAATGCTAAGATAGACGCTAACTTTGCCTGTCTGTTATTGGGTTCTGGGCACGGAGCGTCCAGTGCGTTTATCAGAGCTCTTTAGCTGAAAACTGCTCGCTGTGAACAAACACATATTGCCATGACCCTTTAATTAAAGCAGGCTGAAGTCTTTTAAGCAGGCCTACAAGTGTAGAGCACAGTTGAAGTGACGCAGCACACAACCGTTTTTAAATAATCATTATTTCTATTAACCCGGCTTTTTTTTAATCTTTTTATGCACTTAAAATCCCAGTTCTGAACAGTTGCCGAGTAGAAATGCTGTAGATGGAATTATAGCTTTAACAAGATGAGGTCTGTATCACAAGCGGTCATAAAATGTGAGCGTTATTCTGGTGTAAAGCAAGTCTTCATGAACATAAAGAGCAGGCGGCACAGCCCGGTTTAAATCCAGTCAATGACCTCGGCCAGATGTAACAGATAGCACTGAAGGCGCCAGCAGTTATGAGACAATGAAACAGGTGTACACTCTTATGATTAAAGATATACCCTCTTCTTTGAACAGAGCCTCATCTCTTTTTATGGTCTAAGTGTGTGTGTGCAAGAGTGTGAGTCAGTGAGAAAGTGAGTGTGCGTGTGTGTGTGTGTGTGTGTACAAGATAGGAAGCGCAGACAACATTGATAAAAGTGATACAAAAAAAAAAAAGACATTTTAATCATACAGTACATCTTTTATCCGAGTCGTGTGGCGTCTTGAAACACTAGAGCACACTGAGATTAACACTAGCTCCCATAAATACAAAAAAAATGTTAGGCTGTGACTATCAGCTTGTAAAAACATGGCACATTTTTTGTTACGGTTGATGTGATCATCTCACGACAACATATATTGATAATTACACACAATATCACAATATATACTATACCATTTCATGTGGGTGCGAATGGCTGATGCATGAGTATATTTAACACTGAAGTTAGCAACATTTCATGGAGGTGCCTTTGTGAAAAGACCATTATTGTCCCATAACGATATAGCTTTAACAAATAGTGCGTGTTCCACTGTAAAATCTAAAACACATAATCTGGCACGTAAAAGTACAAAAAGAAACATGTAAACAGATTATATTTAGTGGGTTCGTGCTGCTTTATGAAACATATTGAGGCACTTGGTCAGCAAACACATCATAAACCTTGTTTGATTGAGACATTTGTACATTTTGCCATTTGTTCTGGATCGAGTTTTTATTAAAATACCAATTCATCATCAACACAAGCTTTCAGAAGAGGGATTGGTGTTTATTGCAATAGGAGGCACGCTGGTTTCATTTTTTGGCACGTTAAACTCTGAAGCTGAATTGCACTTCACTTTCAACGTCCTGTTGAAACAGTAGAGTTTCTTTGTCGAGGCGGAGGAAGCCCGCTGTCTTTTGGAGTTCCGCTTGCACTTTTTGACACTTTCCTCCCGTGTGACGGGAATACCTTTGAGCTTCTCCTGGTTGCCAGGGACTTTACAACAAGCATCCATTTGTGTTGTTGCATCAGTGGTTGGGGTGGACATGTGGTTGCCACCACAACAATGGTCACTGTCCCTTCCCTTCTGTATTTCATTACTGTGTAGTGAATCCAGTGAGGGGGAGGGACACTGAGTCTGAGCCTGCATCAGGGCTGGGGTACTGATATTTTGGCTACCGTCAGGGCTTGAGGGCCTCGTTTCATGTTTATGGTCATCTTCTTGCCCCACGGGCTCTGAGCCAGGGTCCTGGTTCAGAGCTGTGGTTGTGGATCTCTGCTCTCTGGCTGAACCAGCCTGCAGGCTTGCAGTGTGGACACAGTACTTCCTGAGATTGCAGCTGTGGGCAGGTCCTTGCCTGGGGGCCACTACTCGTCCCTGGGCACAGTGGTGGAAATGGGCAGGGGGACAGTGGACATAGTGCATACGGCACTCCATGTGTGTGTAGACTGGGTCTAAGTGGGCTGCATTTTGTTTGCTCGGGGTGTTTCCTGAGAGCGGGAAGAGCTGAGGGGTGGGAGGGCAGGAAGGGGAGTCCAGGGGAGGCTGAGCACAGGAGTGGGGGGTCCACTGCTGAGACAGGTGGTGAGGAGGAGAAGGGTCCCCGCATGTGCAAGTAGTGTTTTGAGAGTACTGGCACCTGGGTGGTGTGCTCAGTGCGGCGACGAGGCCATTCTCCGGACCAGTTCTGCCAGGCTCCGTTTTGCTCTTGTAATGGATGTGTGAGAAAGGGCCAGTGTGGTGGCGAGCAGGGATTCCGTTGTAGAGCTGAGCGCATACATCCTGCTCTTCTCTGGGTTTATCTTCGCTTTTCTGACTGGAGGCCAAGGGCTCCAACTCATAATGCTCCACCTCCCCGCCCCTGCTGTCCAGCTGGTACTTCCCTTTCCCTTGAGGTGCAGGGCTCGCAGCTGGGACCTCAGAAAACACCTGACACTGCATCTTTTTGGGCAGGGGGATCTGGCCACAAGTCCCCTGGGGTCCCAGGCAGCGACACATGCACTGAAAGAAGAAGGTAGCAAAGGCCCAGCTGATGCACATGATCAGCATCATGAACGTGCCCAGCTGGGTGTAGGCTAGCACGGTTGAGGGCATCATCATGGCACCGGCAACAAAGGTGGTCAGTGCCGCCATGGCGATGGCAGAGCCCATGCGGCTGAGGGAGAAAATCACCTTTCCCTCGCGGTCAGGCTCAGGAGCGAGTCGGTAAGCCACGCCGTAGTGGACTGCAAAGTCCACAGAGAGCCCCACCGCCACAGAGATGGTAACGGACTCCAAGACGTTCAGCTCCCACCCCAGAAGCACCAGGGAGCCGACGGTGACAAAGATGGTCCCGGCAATCGAAAGGATGGCGTACAGACTGATGATGACATTCCAGGTGGTGAGCAGCATAACGCTGAAAGCCACAGCCACCGACAGCGCCATGGCAACCAGAGTGCCGTCTGACAAACTGTCCTGGAGGTCGTAGAACTCCAAGTTGCTGATGAACCAGCCATGGCTGAGGCCTGCTGGAGCGTAGCGTAACTCCTCAGCGATCCAGGCATCCACCTACAACCGAACAACGATCATTAATGTCAGGACAATCAAAGCAGATGCAGAACTCATCGAGTACAAAAAATGAAACCAAATAAACACTTTAGTAAGTTTGTACAACCTCGCGGTAGAACTGGTACATCTTCTCATAGGCCAGCGTGAAGAGGTAGGTACTCTTGAACTCTAACACGATGGCTCTTATGGTGTCATTGATGTCGAATCGAGGTCCAGGGGTCTTGCTGTCTAGATGGTAGTTGGTACTCCGATCCAGCTCCATGATTGCCCTTTTGATGCACAACTCGAAGACTTCCTGCTTGTAGGGGAAGGTGGACTGACTGCAGCAGGGGTAGACGGAAGCCTCCTCACAGTCCTGGTTCTCCATCCACTGTGAAAATAAGTGTTAGTTTAAAGTTCACTATATCAGGCGACACTTCTCAAGATCTTCAGACATCAAACTACGGAGTACATTTTGTATTCCTATTAGGCCACCTTAAATGTCTGACTTTGTTGCATACTAGGTAGTGTCAGCAAGATGTCCTTCAATGTTTAGTAATACATTAATACATTATACTGGGGATGGCTCAATACAACATTTTTATGCGCGATACCAATACATTGAGTATCTTATTTTTCCCTCTCTTAAAGTATAGTATAGAATAAATTTAGAATAAGTAGTAATAAGTATTTAGAATAAATCATTTCTGTGATAGTTAGGCTAAGGGATTGTATCGGATTATACTTTTTTTTCCTGATATCTAATGCAGTGATTTTTGCCAGTGTCGGACCAATACAGAGTATTGTATCAGCACATCCCTAGTGTATACTGAGCGCACGTACAGTACTGACCTGTTTGAATGTCTCGATGAAGCAGCTGGTGAAGTCCTGCTCCTCAGACTGAAAGACAAAGCTCTGATTTCTCAGCTTCTGGCAGAAGTTGAGGATCCACAGCTGAGATGCTGGACTGGCAACGTTGAAGCTGCTATCCAGCATCAGCTTTCCCTTGTTTTTGGGGTTCAGGGGGTCCCCGTTATCCAAAGGTGTCACGCCCCAGATGATGGTGATTGGCATGTGGAGGTCCTCGCCGTGATGAACCCTCTCGAACATGAACAGCTTCTTGTACTCTGCGTCGTAGCGCTCAAATGGGTGCGAGGATCTGAACACCTGAAACTCGGCCAGCTCCAGAGACGGGAGCTTCATCTTTGGATTGACACAAACCACATAGGCCCCGCCCACCGTGATGGCGAGGAACCAAAAGAGCCAGAGGTAGCGCAGTTTGATGACGATGCAGGGCAGCACCTTCTCAAAGAAGATCCTAGATGCTTCAGAGACAGTAAATAGGCATTTGTTGGCCTTGTGACACAGACCTGCCCAGAACGACCGGGTGCAGTAACCTCTTTGCTGCTGCGGAGGCTTGGCGCAGGGGAACATATTAGGCAGGTAGCGTTCGTGTAGCACCACCACAGCTGGAAGCCATGTCACCATGAGAATATAGTTCACCAATATGGCAGTGCCCGCATAGACACCAAAACAGCGGATGGCGGTGATGTTGCTGACATAATTGGCATAAAAGGCCGCGGCAGTGGTGAAGCTGGTGACAAACATCGACAGGGCGGCATGTTGTAGAGTCACACCCACTGTATCTGCCAGCTCAGCGTGTGGTTTGTCAAACTTAGTGTAGTTCCACACATCACAAAGCACGAAGGCGTCATCTGCGCCGATGCCGACCAGGATGATGAGGGCCGTGAGGTTCATGAAGGGGAAGAACTCAAAATTGAAGACCATTCGGTAAAGAAAGTAAGACACAATCAGCGAGCTGATGATGGCAATTATTGTCATTAGAGTGATGAAAACGGAGCGGGTGTACACACACATGACCAGCAGGACTATCACGATGGCTATGGCGGGATACACGGTGTCCGTGAGGAGGTAGTCCTGAAAAAGGTCGTGCTTGATGCCAAACTCAATCCCTGTGACCGTGGTGATGCCATCTGAGGAGTTCCAGTTCTCAAAATTGTCCAAGTAAATGTTCATCATAGACTCTCCTTTCTCTGTGGGGGAGAAGAGCATGCTGTATTTGAGCACAGGCGGGGGATACTCCAGGCTCTTGGGACTAAGGAAGTCTTTGTCCACCAGGAAGTGAAGGACCTGGTAGACGGCGTTGTACTTGGTGCACTTCCGGGGCACACTGGCACACTTCAGCTGGTCTTTCCGTCGCAGGGCCATGTCCCAGCAGTCGGGTGCCAGGGTGCCATTGTGGTAGTACTTGGCACACGAGCGCAGGATCTTGAGAGTGTGCGATACATCGCGCTCTGTGATCTTCTGGCACGACGACCTGTTGGTGAGGATGGCGACGTAGTTGCCAAGCGTCCAGCTGGGACAACAGGAGGCGTCGTTGGTGCGCTGACAGAGACTCCAGTAGTCGCGATGGGAACGCACCTGAGAGCAGAGACAAAGAATAAATACACCAAAAGACAAAAAAAAAAAAAAAAAAAAAAAAGTAGAAAAAGAGTAGAAAGGAATGGCCGATAAAACAATCCTGACATTTTTCGAGATAAATCTTCCATAATGACGATGATACATTTATGAGATTTATTTCCAATAAAGTTGTTAATCAGTTATCTTCTACATACAAAACACTAAATAAACAGCCAATCAGGAGTAGGCTCCACTGTAGGTGGATAAAATTACTGTTCACTATTAGAATTTGATCAACTCGGTCCGATAACATTTAGAAAGTCTAAAAGAGACTCCTCCGAGAACCATCACCTTACCGTGGTGGAGGGGTTTGGGTGCTCCTATGAACCTGAGGGCTGTGTTGTC
>CALSBV010012075.1:5883728-5899007 GCA_943590825.1 Bovichtus diacanthus | reverse complement strand
ACACACACACACACACACACACACACACACACACACACACACACACAATATAGTGGACAAAAAAAATATTCGATTTCAGGGTACAATTCAGGTCTGGCAAAAAAGTGCAGTTTCCAACGGTTACAAGGCATGCTCCAACATTTGTATAGTGTGTCAGTAAAAAAAGGTTTGTAGCATTACCTTCATTCTGAAGTCTCAAGACTCTGGACTCAAACTGCGGCTTTGTGCCATGACAACTCACAAAACTTTAATTTTCTGTAATTCTTCCAACATGGTTGGTGTAACCCTCAACTATTATTGGTGACATACCGTGACAGGCCTCTAGAGAGGAGAAAAGTGTTGGTAAAATACCCTTCCTGCATTTCTCCAAAGTATTGCCCATGTGTGTCATAGTCCCTAACAGCCGTAACCACCTCCGGCTGCATTCCAGGCCTAACGTGATCCCTAAACATGGATGTGACATGTTATTAAGCATGGGGGCACAGGGGTGGGGAGGGGCTTCTGGGGGCCTGGAGGACTATGAGAGACCCTCTGTTGCCCAACCTTTGCATATGTTTGGGGATCAATGAATACACAATCATCCACACACATACACGCAAACATGCAGCCAAGCAACAGATTTGTACACTTGGTGCACGCAAATATTCGCTCTCTGAAAGTGGAACAAGTATGCAATAACAAAAAACATGCTTCGGGAAAAAAGAAAAAGAAAAAGAGAATGACTTATCGTACGTTATATGGACAGGATCTCAATCCTTTTTACGTTACTGTTCAGGTTGTGCAGTTTTATTTTGTATGTTTTATTTATTTAGGATATTTCTATTTAAAAATTTCACATTCCATTTCCAATGTCTGAATATTCCTCATGTTCATTGCTCTTTGAAAGGGTGTTCTTGCATTATTATTTGATATGGGAATATTGAGCAATTATTTTTGAATAAACTGAGATCTAAATTATAAAGAAAATAATATTCACACCACAAATCCCTTCCCAGCCCTGTACCTGATTCCGGGTGTCTGGTTCTGGAGATGCTCCTGCCAGCGCTGCTGGTGGAGGTGTTGGAGACAGAGAGGGGAGGATGGGTGAGGGGGATGGGCATGGGGGTGAGAGTATGTGCAGGCAGAGAGACAGCAGGGGCAGGATGAAGCGGCCCCGGGGTGGGGAATGGAGCCGGTTCCGGGATGGGGGATGGAGCCGGGCCCTGGGCCTGGGTTCTGGAAGAGTGGGCACTCCTGCTGTCCACAGGGGCAGCACAGGGTGGGGTGGAAGTGACAGCGCTGGCAGCACAGCGGCAGGGGCTGGAGAGAGTGGGAAGAAGAGGATGGGGAGAGAGTGGAGGATAGGTGGCGTTTGGCCAGCCTCTGGGAGTCTGTGACAGCGGGGGAGGATGGGGGAAGGTTCCTCAGGGAGCCGTTCTGTTTGACCACAACGCCATTTTGGCTTGGTCTGTTTGTTCTCTGCACAACATGCGATCTCTGCTGAACTTTAGACGCTGCATCCTTTACTATAACTTCTTCCTCTCCATCTGCTGTAAGACAGTCACCACTAGAGGTAGCCGTCAGAGGGTCCTGGCTGTTGCTGCCTGGGGTGCTGGTGTTTGAAGGGGCATTTCTGTTGGCACTGAGAGGATGGTGCCCTCCGTTGCTGAGGGCCACAGGGTCGCCACTTGCTTCGCTCAGGGCCATGGTCCTCTCCCAGCGGGCCTGGCAAGGACACTGTCACTCCTCTGTGGGAGAAGAAGAAGACAGAGATTGAGGCTCTGTTTAACAGCACAAAACAGCAGGTTAAAGAGAGTCAAAGTGAGCTGTGAGGAATATTAATTTATTAATAATATATTAATATTCACCATAAATCAATGTGAGCTGCATGTCTAAAACAATAAATAAATACAGATATCTGAATTAGATTCTATCCGTAATGGACATTTTGACTCAATTAATCACAATTAATTAATTCTTCATCTTCTTCGATCTGTCCATTCCATATGAAGCTAGAGAAGACGGTTAGCTTAGCATAAAGACTGGAGGCAGGGGGAAACAGCTAGCCTGGCTTTGTATGAAAAGTAGAAAGAAAAAAAACATTCATCTTGTTTGTCTAATCCATACAAAATCACAATGTAAAATCACAAGCTACGTGAAGTTAAGAGCTGGTTATTTCTTTCCGGTGACTTTCTGGAGTCTTGTCCTCACTTACGGTTGCCAGGCAACCAGCAGAGACTCCAGGAAAGTACTGCTCCTGGGCAAGAAATAGTCCACAAATAGTTTATATATATATATATATATATATATATATAAATAAATAAAAATAGTATAGTAAATGACTTCATTAATTCATTAATTAATTAATAGTAATTTTTACACTTTGGTCTTAGTACGAACAAAGCAAACAAGATATAGCGTGTGTCGTGTTCAAAATCTTCGAGAAAAGCAGTAAGGACTTCTGGTCGAATGAGGTTATATTAAAGTTGTTTTATTGTGATAAGAGTATATCTCGGCCGAGATTTCTGAAAGTCGCGGTCCACAGTCCACAAAGCAGAGCGATGTAGTTAGCTGTCTCTCGCTTGTTTCAGAACCCCAATTCAAGTTTTGTGCACAGTGATATACTTTCTTTGTTAGAGGCGCTGCCTCTCACTCATTGGTTAGTAAATGTGAACTATGTAACATGATCTTCTTTGTTGGTTTCTGGTTGGTGCACAGGCGTGTCCAGGCCTCTTGGCAACACGAGTCCCTCCTTTGGCAGTAGGCGTATCATGCTGTTGTAAACCTGAGTTGTAGCTTTGTCTTGTAACCTCCCTATTTACACAAGACTATGCGTACCTTTTTATACAACAGTTTCCACGAGTACTTTTTCTTATCATTTGGTTACATGAGTTCACACATAAAATATATATAAAAAAGAATATAAAATATAAAAGAAATATGAGACTAAAAACATTTCCTTCAGTGTATTAACTTATAATGCGCATTTCTGTAAACCTTTCAATGTCTGCATATTTCAGACGTTTTTAGTAACAGCAGCATTTCATTCACAATTTTAGGTATGAGCAAACTTATTAATAATGGTTCTTCAGTGAGCATATGTAAAACTAGCTAGATGTAATAATCACACTTCAACACGTGTCAATTAATGAGCTTTAGATGCACTGGTAGGTTAATTTTATTTACCTTTGGACCATTTCCCATCTTTATGCTGAGCTAAGCTAACGGCCTCCACCTTCATATTTAATGGACAAAATATTGATCTCATCGAACTCTCGCCAAGAAAGCGCATACGCAAAATTTCCCAAACCGGTGCAATATTCTTTTAAACGCGTTATCAGAAAAATTGCCAGAAAAATGTTATACAAGAGGATCCTATTGGTTGTTCCTCAAAATGCCCAAGACAAATAGAAATGATGGTTGGAAAGCAAGCAGAGAAAGACAGAAAGAGATAAAGAAAGAAAGTATGCGAATGGTCTCACTGATCCCGTTCCTACGGAGCGCGCCATGGGACAGGGCTCAGAGAGAGGGTGACTGGACTACACCCCAGTAAAATTCATCTGGTATCCAAGTAAAACAAAGAATTGAAAGTCAATCTAGTACAACCGGCATCTCGGTTCTTTTAGACTGAACAATGTCATGAAAACCCAAACAACAAGGCCTCAGAAACTAAGCAGGAGAGCCGTTTTAATTCAGAATGAGCAGCACCAAGTGAGGGAAGAGAGGGACAGAGAAAACTGTGTTCCAGTATAAGCATACGGTCAGCAACAAAAATATAATTGAAGTTGTTTTGCTAACTGAGGAAACACGCTAATTACATTATAGATGCAAAAACATTTATAAAAAAGCAGCCTTCTTAACTTCTCAAAAGTAGCATTTTCAACTATGGTTTGCCGATATATAAATGACTAACTGAAGCAATAAATTGACACACACGCAATGAAAAGCCTGAAGCCAAAATATGCACATAACCAACCAAGTTTAGCAGAGATGAGAGTGACTTTCAACGGCTGCTAGGTGCAGATAAAATATGTTTGACCCCGTTTTCATCATCTTTTTTTTTTGACATATTTTACAGACAATTACTGTACTGTGCCAGTTTAAAAGCTTTACAAATAAGAGTTCTGGTTCATTATTTCAGTGTAAATGAAAAGCCATGCTGAAACTGCCTTGCAAAACAAAAGACAAATAAAACAGATGCCAGCTCAGTGGAGTTAGATAGGGATGAATTTTTTAATGATTTACTGAATCACCACTGAAATATTTGGCAAACTCAACTGAATTTCTGTCTTCTCATTGGAGTCATAACATCAAATAAGGACCGTTTCAGATCAACATGATTTACGGAGCATGAATAACACCCGGCATAAATCTTCCGTGTTTGTATAGATTACAAAGCATGAGACACTCCTGCATTCGGATGCTTGAAAAAAAATGGTTCTAACAGAGTGAGAAAAAACAGAAGGTTCACATTATACTACAGTTTCAGCCCCTATATGTGCTACAGCTTAAATTACAAAATACTCACAGGAGACCGCGATGTGAAAATGTGATTCCGTGGGTTATTTTAGCAAAGAAGGGGGAAGAGTGAGGAGAAGAAAAAAACGTGTGTCTGCAGCTTTGTGCCATGATATGCTTGACACACTTCAAAAAGCGGTTGAGTTGTGTTTCACAGGTAATGCAGGGTCGAGGTGGGCCGTCGTTGGAACAGAGCCCAAACGACAGCCCCACAGTGGAAAGAAACCTGACACGCGCTAGGATGAAATAATCGTATTATAAGGCTTTAGAGAAAGAGAGAAAGTGAGACTGTAGTCATGTTTCTATACAATTGTCAAGCAAATTTAAAAGCAGACTTTTGAAATGTTTTAAAAAAGAAATGCGAATTAGCCGCATTTCCATCAACTGGTTTGGAGCGAATAAACTAAGCTATGCAAAGCGTAGTTTCGTCAGAAGTTGGCAGTAGAGGCTACACTTTGCGCATGGCTGTAATCCCCCAGTAAACAAGAGTAGAAGAAGTAGATGTTTCAAACCGGAAACGAAACAAGTCGCCTTGGCCGTCAATCACAGGCGGGCCGTCGGTGAGCGTCTGTCACCCTTAGTTTTTGCGATGTGTCCCGCACAGTCTGCACTTTTCCAGCTGTCGGCAAAAGAAATCACTCTGATTGGTCGTTCAGCAAATCAGTGCAGAAGAGAAACGGACGTGAGGAAAACAAACGACTAAAGAGGGCACACACAGAGTGGTGTGAAAATGGTCGGCAAACGCTTCTTCGTTTTAATGCGCGTTTCATAACAGCGGCTTGCATATTTGCAGTCATAGGTTTTCCAGTTTCTCTTTATGAATGATGAATACAGACTACCGCCACCTGCTGTTATGGAGAGTTATTTCCTATCACGCAGGCGCAGAGCGTACTTGGTAATTGGCCGTTAGCTGTAGTCTTTATCGTGTGTTCAAGTGCAACTTTTCGGCCATGACGCAGGCCAAAATGCGCATAAACATAAGTTTATGGAAACACGGCTAACGCTAGAAGAAGGGTTTGTTTCTTTAAGACAACCTGCTTAAAGTTGTGTAGGTCGTGAGACCTTTGTTCAAAAAGGTCATTCCCTTCTCTTTCGCCACGTTTCACATTTCTACTGTCAATGTCAATAAGGTCAGAAAATGGCCCAAAAATAATCACCGTTTAGGGATAAAAACTACGGTAGCCACAATTCTGTAGAAATTACCAATGACACCTGTGTCGAGTTTATAAAAGAAATGCATGCAACAATAGTTTAGTGAACAAGAGCAAACTATGCATTTCATAAAAGATTAGTATCTCTACTCTGGGCAGAAAATGTAAGTATCAAGTAAGAACTAAGTATTTAAATCTTGAAGAAGAAGCAGCAGAACGTGTGTACGTCAGGGTCGATCACTACATACAAGCCATCAAAAAGTGAAATTGTGTTGGTTCACAATTTTGATAATAATTACAATCTCCCAGTCTAAATTTAACATTCTGATCAGCTGTTAACACAGATGATTGTGTCTTAAATTCTGAATACGTAATAGTAATAATAATAGTACTGTATTTCCACTGTGTGGAACTTTTAAATGTCACATATTTAAAGTTTGCATCTGCTCGTATTCTTGATTCATGAAGAGGCAAGACTATCTGAGATTCCATCAAGAGATAAATCCTGAACTGGAGGCTGATGACGTGGAAAATGTTTGAGATGCTGCGGACCTAAACTGATTGCTTTAGGGCTTTAATAACGCACCATATCCCGTGTAATATGATTGCTTTGTACGGTCACAATACCCACTCAAGGCCACTTCAAAAATACTTTGATGTCTTACGTTTGGGTGAATTATCTGAAATTCGGAAACATGCACCTAGAGTGTTCTTATAACTTTTTACTTTAACCTTTCAAGAAACCTACGCACACAGAGAAGTTTGGATTTCACCCAAAACTAAGAAAAATATTTCCCCGCAAAATGGAATGCGCTTGAATTTGAGCGCCTAACTATACACACTCACACTAGGAAAAAAATTGCGGCGCCGTATATGACCAATGCGCTCTGTGACACCTCAACATGGCAAGCGGTGAAACATGAGCATTACAGCCCCGTCGGGTCAGGGGTGGCTGGGAGGACGGGGTTGAGAAAAGGGGAGGAGAGGAAGAATAACTCCGGAGCCCGAAGAGCTCAGAATAGCAGAGTATTGAGGGAAACCCAGATGAAGTCATTAGTCTGGCTCCCACAGCTGTCAAGAGCCTGTCAGGACTTAAAGAGCCTGAATGGAAACACGAAGGCTTAGTGGAGATCAAGTATGAAAAAGAATGGTAAGTATATAGAAAATATAGTTCAGTGCTACATTACAGTATAAATGCGCAGCCAAGTGTGCTTTCTGCCGTTTGCGGCGAAAGGAATTTAGCCTAGGCTCTGTGTGTGCGCATGGGAGTGTGTGTGTGTACCAATGCAGAGCATTGACAGGCAGGTGAGACATCTAGGGCAGACTGTGTGGACACAAGCAGGGTCTTGTGTCTCACTTCAAAATGAAAGCTGACAGCTGGACCAAGCTGCGCCACGAACCGCTGGAACCAAGGCACAACAAAATGCTTCTGCTGTTCCATCTGTTTATGAGGGAAATTTAGCCGCTGTTTTTGATCAAACAGACGCCAGAATAACTGAATTAAAGCACATTAGCTTTGCAGCAGTGCAGCCTGGTAGTAATTTAACTGTAACAGAAAAGAAGAAGGTAATGCTGGCAACCAAGTCAGGGATAAAAGGAGCAGTGTATGAAGTGGTGGAATTAGGATTTCCTCCTGCTTTCTCATTTCTTTACCTCATCCTCGGATTCGTCTAGAATGTATTACATTTGAATTGCTGTACTTTAAATCAGGCAGAAATTATCTTTCAGAAAACCTTTTATGAAGAGGGTAAGGAAAGCCAAGGATATACGTCGTCAGCATTTTAAATCCACAATAGCGAGAAGGATGGATGTCAAAATTCAACATCACAATATAACTCTGTCGAACCTTCCAAATGTGATGAAGTGTCATTTCAACCAGCATTTTCACCATCAAATCTGTAGCTCTAAGGGATTATTTGTGTCAGTAATGACAGCTACACTCAGCCCCCCTCAAAGTCCTTCGTAAGAAGAATTATTAGACTTTTAAATAACCACGAAAGTGGACCAAAAACTACACCAGGGCAAGTGGTTTGGAATAACGCAGGTGATGACAAAGCGCTTCTTCTGCCCGCTTTCATGTGAAGTTTATGATTATGGGGTGGGAGAGACGGAGAGACCTTGGGCGTCATGCAGCTACACAGCACAAGGCAAGGGATCCTGCGTCCCTTTAATTAAAGCTAATAGGCAGTAATTACCAGGAATCAGTCAAGAGACCGTTAATAACCACATTACTTCTAATAATAACAACAGCAACAACAGTTGTCCCTGCTAGGTACTCGCATGCCAGACATGGCTTTAGGACACATTCTCTTTGACATGTTTCTGGTTGTCAGGAGAGATTTGACATATTTGACCCCCTCTGGGTACTTTTTCACTGCTGGGCGGTTAAACATTCCATTTTGACGGTGCTGGCTCAAGGCTACAGCAGTGAGTCCTGTGGTAAATTAGGTAAACACGGCGAGTCATTCCACCAACCCTGGTGTCCAACACGATCACTAGAATGAGCCTCAATTAGTTAAGTAAGAATTATGGAAACTCCTATTCAACCATGTTAAAACACCAGATGAGATGCTGTAAAATGTATGAAAACACATCAAAAAGGTGTATGATCTGCTTTAAAGACCAGCACCATAACGGTTGACGTAGAAACTCTTCCCAGCAAGGGTAAAGCAAAACCCTGCTCATCTAACATTTACATCAGTCATTCCGGCTGTAGGCAAAACACTGAGAACATAAGACATCAGTTAATGAATTCATGGTGGTAAACTCACTTACATTTAGTTTGGCTACTTTTCAATGGCTGACATAAATCTTATTCATAGTAAAACCATGATAACTATGTCAAACTGCAAGTAAGTTATATTAGGGTGATATGGTAAGTAAAATCAAGATTGTGAAAGTTATGCTAATAATGTTTTAGGGGGAAACAAAGTTATATCTTTCTTAGATTCTACTGGAGCCTGTGTGCCTTGAGATGATAGGCTACATAGTCAATAGTTGTGTTTTTTTTAACTCATCTACTAATTTACAATTCTAATTTAAAACAATAATTAATGCATCAGTTCTATCCAGAACACGCTGAAGGGGAAAAGAGATTAAGTCGTTTTGACATCCGTCTACTCCGCTCCAGCCAACACAAACGGCACACAATTACCAAAACTGGGTTTTCTCACCACTTCTGAGCGCGTTAACGCACGCTACAAGTGTAGCTCAGCGACTTCCTCGTCTTGAAAGGTGACCGAAATCCGGAGAAAATGTACGAACGGGGCAGACGAAAACCGTGTGAAGAGCAGCCAGTACTCATAGTATCCTACCGTGTTCTGTGTCTCCCGGTGCTTTGAGCTTGTTATCGACGGTGGGGTCTTCAGCACGCGGCGCTTCGTTTCCACCAAGAAAAATATAGAATCCTTCGGGGGGGGTCTTCAAAATATCCGCAAGCGCTGTTAAACAAACAATACAGCCCGAAAAGGCAACAACAAGTCCCGGGGAGAGCGGGCTGTTTCTCATGGGAGTGTGTCCTGCCAGAATGACAAACAGCCACAGACACAAGCCCCGGCTCCCTGCTCTCTCCGGAGGGACGGAGGCAGGAGGCGGTGGGCTGGGACTGCACCGTAGAGCACTGATAGGACAGTCTCACCGTCTGCTTTAACCAGCTCACTGCCACACCAGCGGCACGCGCCAAGGTAACGTTACCACTCATGCGCATTACAAGAGTTTTTAGAAAAACTTAAAAAATAGGGGCACGAGGCGAAAGGCAGCACGAAAGAGACTATAGAAACAGTAAACGAAATACAATATGGTAACTGCATGAAGGAAAAACATTGGAGAATTCTGGTTAACGAAGTTATTCACACATCCAAATTATAAATTAGTTTAACAAATTTCAGTTAGGCTACAAACACATACGACGAGACAGATATATACTAGCCTAGTTTATGTTGAAAACAAACTAGAAATAATAGTTCAAACTATTGTTTACAAACAAGTTAAGTCTTTTAGCCGTAAATCAATGCTCTGCTGGTTCAATGTCAGAAAAGCAGTGTCCTTGACGAAACGGCTAATTTAAACTGTTGTTTGCACATACCCCAGTATGGGATGCTAATTAAGTTAGCTAGTCTCAAGACAACTTCATTTTATGAGACAGTTATCAAACACTAGAATATACAATACAATAGTTAATAGAGTTCAGGTACAAAATTAATTGTATAAAGTACATATTATAAATGAAACTACCAAAGTTGGCTTTCAACAACCCTACAGAGATAGCAGACAGCCTTTAATTAACTGGAATTCAACCACATAATTCCTTAATAAGGCCACACCCGTTCTTTAACACATCAGTATACTTAAATCATAGATTGCTGTTGAGATGTGTTGGCTGCTCTTCTAGGCTTACTTTAATAACTACTTTAAGATGCCATCCCTCCTCTCTACCTCCCCACCCAAGGCAACAAAAGCCCTGGGTAACTGTGGTCTCATTCAAACCTCAGAGAGGGTGGAACTGTCCAAGTCAATACATCAACTTAATGTTCTCATTTTAGAATATACAACTTCCTCCCTTATCCAAGTTAAGGACACAGCTCATGTCAAATGAGTGGTATTTCATGAACATTTTAGCAATTTTTTTTAAATGACTAGTTCAACCTACTGATAAAACACAGGCACATAAATTAAGGCAGTCATAAAAAAAATATTAACCAGTTTCTGTGTTTTCTTGGCCAAGGGGGGAAATGTGGTCAGATAACTTTGCATTAAAGCTTCTATTGCCCATTGAATTGAATCATAAACTGCACTTTAGAGGAAAAGAGACTTCTGTTATGTCTTTGATTAAAGGATTATGAAAGAGATCATTCATGTACCAGAGCCTACATGGTGCATACAATGTCTGCAAAACACCAGAAACATGCACAATACAATGCCAGCTTTAATTTAGGTTGACCAAGTTTGTCATACACAAATTGTAAACTCATGCTGGGCACAATGCGGAAATCACATTCAAATGAATCAGTGTATGCCATTAATCTTTTAGTTTCATCAGTGGCCCCCGATTTGCTAAAAGAAATACCTCATCTTTACAGACTGGAGACTCTTCTGTAGATGCATTTCCTCACAAACAACTGATTCTTCTCAGCAGGGGAGTAGGTTTATCACAGGGAATTCTGGGAAGGCAGAGGGCCGTACCTGGCTTTAATTTCAGCTGTCCACCAGGATTAGGACACAGTTCATATAGCAAGCTGTAATCATCTGCAGTAGGGAGGCGCTCTCTCACAGCTGGCCCCGGGGCCAGTCAAAGCCCAAGCCATTTAGTGCTTTGTAGTTGTCTCTAATAATAATAACCTGGTACTAAGAAGTTGTGTAGCTTTCTGTATGACAAGAACTTAAGTTTAGATACAATTTTTTTCCGTTACATTGCAATTTGTGACGTGCTTCCACACTAATCAGGAATAATTGTTTGCAGTTTATTGCAGTTGCCGTTATTCTGATTCTGAATTTATATCACTACCACTGTCCAAAAATCAACCACACAACAAAGTAGCCTGTCTTCAGACCGCAGCCTCGAAGAGAGCTCTTGGTACTGTCATTTTCGAGACCCAAACATAGTTGATAACATACTGCAGACGCTCAGGGCCAGCTCCCTGTGGGTGCAGCAGTGAGTGAGCTGACTGTGAGTTATTACACAGCCCATCACCCGTCCACTGATAGTGGTCATGTGGCCGGTCAGTTCAAGACAATGATGCCTTCCTCTTAAATAACACAAAAGGCATTTCAGCACTGGCACCAGTCCAGATTCTTACCTTCACCAAGATCAACATTAAGTTAATACGTGGTGTTAAAAGGCATTAGAGAAGCTGAGTTTGGGTTTAGCTAGCCAGAGCCAAGGTCTCCCCGCATGGAGCTAAAGAAGGAACCACATCAAAGGCCGCACTGTACCAGGAAGGACGGAGGCCCTGGTGAAAGCCCAACGGCCCCTGGGATGATTGCACACAACTCATCAAAGTGACAGGTTTAGCGGACAACAAAAAAAAATAAGGAGAGGGGGGGAACAGTTAAAGAGGGAGGGAGACAAGGATAGAGGAGGACAAGATGTTTTTAAACCATGTAAGGCTTTGGCATGGCATGTCAAAAATAATGTTTAATGCGTCTTCAAACTTGCGTTTCAATAATTTTTTCCTAGGCTAATTCCACATTTTGGGGTTTAAATAACTATCATTGTGGATTTGTTACGTGAAGCTAACGTGCCACACAGGGCAGACATGCAACACAAACAGCAAATTATTGTTTTGAAAAACCTCAAACAGCTGCACAAAAAAAAAGAGGAGAAAACAGGAAAGGAAAAAAATAATAATCTCTCCACAAAAGGCTTCATCCTGTAAGTTTGAACATGATCCAACTGGTTGTGTGATTTGAAAAGCACATTAACGGTGATCTAATAGCAGAGTGTTCAGACGCTGGATTGTAATGTAATTCGACATATATGCAGGAAGGCAGCAGGTAATCCTAGAAGCCCTCAGAGCATTGCAGCTACCCCTGCATGTGATAATGTCTGGCTAACAAGAAAGAGGAGGAAGACGATAAAGAATAGACGAAAAAGGTGAAATCAATGTGATAAAAGAAAAAGTTGTGACAACAATTGCCTGAATGAAAAGCAGACAGGCGCTCTCCGGCAGCACTGCTCACATTGCTCCTTGGCTTCTGTAGGTCTGAGACGCGGAAACCAGGGAAACCTTATCCCTTTGACACCTTGGCGGTGAGGACGGACATCTCCCACCCGATTAGCACCGAGACCCCTGACGTCTACCCACAAGGACCCAAGGGGTCTGCGGAATGGCTGAAACCCCAATGAGAGCTAATGTCTAAGTTACTCTGCATTCAAATTTAGGAACAGGAGGCCTTAGGTTCCATTTCTCTCCTGCCACTCTGCTGTATACTGTACGATGAAATAAGAACCAATTTATTACATGTAAAACACATGAGGAAAGCTTGATCAGGCACACGTGAGGCACAATATGTCTCACACATGTTTTAGTTTCTTGTTGTTTTCTTTGTAATGTCTCCAAGTAAAGCAGACAACGTCGGCCTATCTGTAGCGTTGTGTGTATGTGTATACACTGCCTGATGTGTGGTGCTTCAGATTAAGACTTACAATGGAGCCGCAATCAGTGGCTTCACTGGGTTGGAGTAAATCCGCGCGTATTTTTAACGTGCGACCGGGCCAGTTTGTCCAGGTCCGAGTGAGGTCTTCTACCATTACTTTACCAGTGATGTTGATCCCATTCTTAGTGCCCAGTCAAATTGGAGAGTGGCACAGCGCAGTGCACGTGTGCATCATCGTGAAATGAAGACACGGCGACTCCTTGTAATCAAACAGGGCTCATGTGTACCGATATTATACTCCCTGCAGATTTGGAGGACGGGGAGCAGAACAAGTGAGTGGAGCAGCCATGTTGTTGTGGTTGAGTAGAGACATGCTGCATCCAGATGACCCATCTGTCGGTTTCTTATCGTTTCCTTTCATACACAACGCAGAGATAAAAGAAAATGACAGACACAAGCAAGAGTGAGGGGGAACAAGTGAGAGCGGTTGGCTCGAACTATAAGAGACTGGCAGAGGGGTTTAGCTGCTCTAAGACAACATTCTTCTCCATGCTGTTGACTGGCTGTGAATGACATCACACGCACATGTTTGAGTCACAATGGTCGGCAGGTGCAAAACCCGAAGGCGAGGATACTCGTTGATTAGTGGATGATGAAAAGATTTTTTTATGTGCTATGATGATTTGAGAGAATAAACCAAAGCGGAGCCAAAACGCTGTCCCTTACATCACCAATGTACACACAGCCCAGAACTGACACAGCTGAAATGATCTGATTAAGAAAGAAAACAAAGCAACACGTTTAACAAATGCAGTACACATTTATTCTGCCTTTTGGCGTTGGGACCTTTTTTTTTTTTTTTTTTTTAAATCAGAATGATTCCACCGGACTGAGAGAATAAGCTCACTTTCAAAAAAAATATTGTGCTCACAGCAAACCCGAAAGACTAACTGGTGTGCAAGTGACAAGCCGACTGAAGTGCTTAACAGAACACTGAGTGTATCCAGCAGTGACAAACAAAGGACTGCATAATTAATGGAATACATTCATTCACATACACAGTTCACGTCTCCACATTAAATAATCGTATAACTTGGTACTCAAGTGTTTCTATTTTCAATTACTAAAAGAAAGAAAACACAAAGTGTAACTGATTGGAATATCATTAGTTTTAGTCAAAAAATAAAGTACCTGACAAATCTTTTTTTTTTATACCTAAAATAGAAATAAAAGACTTTATTAGAATTTATCTGTAAGTGGACATGAATGTGGGTACCAAATGGCATCGCAATCCATCCAAGTAATAAATTACACTTAAAATCCCAAATGTGAACCTCATGGAGCTCAAGGAAAAGTCAGGGCATTACCGAAGTATTAGGATTCATCACCGGGGCTCCATGAATCTCCAGAGCCATGCTGCCGGCATTTACATCGTTTTTAATGAACTGTCTCTGGAAAATGATCTACTTTTTTCCTTAGGAGGAAAATGTTTTAGTTCTGAAAGGTGGGTCACCACCTCTCACAGAGTAGTACTTGATTTGATTTTAAAGTTTGACTTTAGAATCAGCATTATAATTTTTTTTTTTTTTACCATGAGCCAAAGACCCAATTATACCATCAGGTTTTCGAATTGCATGCAGAATCAGCACTGGCCAGCTGCATTTATTTGGCAGAGGAACAAGACAATGTTTAAAAATGAGAAACAGAGGCCTGTTGTTTCACTGCTGTTGCTTTATCACATTAAAATATGCACACTTTTGGCAAAAATCAGGCTCAGCCTTCTAATTACGGCTGTTTTTCCTGAGGATTTCACATGGTGTTAGGGGCTTAGGAGCAGCCAGTTTCGCTCTTAAAAAACCCTGTCTTTCTTCCTCCGCCTCTCAAACTCTCCCTCATCCATTTTCAAGTGCCTAAGCAACTTCCTAGTTTGGGAAAAGACAGTTCAATCAAAAACTCTTTTTCTGTTGTCTTTCAGAGGGAGAGGGGTGGGGAGAGATAGATGGACCAAGAGAGGAGAAAGCAAAGAAGGGGGAGAGTGGCGGCATGCAAACGCAGGGTTCTTATCAAGTAGAAGAGAGGAGGCAGCGAAAGAAGGGTCTAACAGATCTGTAGTCTGCAAACTACAGAGCAGAGCGGGAGAAAGGGGATCTTAATTTGTTTGAACAGACCTGGTTTGATCTCGGACACAATCAGGGCGACAGGGAAGTTATGCAGAACGGAAAGAGGGAAAGTCAGAAGGAGGGAAGGATAACAGGCAGATGGACAGAGATGCAGAAGGAGAAGAGAGAGACAGACAACTCACACAAAGGGCTGTTTAGGAGGAATTTGGAGGACAGATGTTTGTGTGTGTTAATTAATGGAAGAAAGTTCTTCTTTGAGGGGACCAAAGTTAGTGCTTGCTCATAACAGCCTTTGAGGAACTGCACAAACATACACAAAGCCAGAGGCCTTTATACACCCAGCACCCCCCTTACTCAACAAACTTTGTCTGTGTGTGTGTGTGTGTGTGTGTGTGTGTGTGTGTGTGTGTGTGTGT
>CALSBV010012075.1:5826551-5847635 GCA_943590825.1 Bovichtus diacanthus | reverse complement strand
TGTGTGTGTGTGTGTGTGTGTGTGTGTGTGTGTGTGTGTGTGTGTGTCTGTCAGGTCAGGTGTTGAGTGTCAAAGCGAGCACCAGCAGAGCGTAATAGAGACGTGGTGGGAAAGCAGCAGGTCTGACACCAATGGGCTCAATGATAAATGTGCGCTTTGACAAATGGACCCATAGAAATAATCCCATATAAGTACTCCTGTCTCTGTCTCTGTCTCTCACACTCACACACACACACACTCACACACAGAGCTGGCTGTAGTACTGTGCAGGAAATGTGTTTGTGCCGTATAACGGAAGATTTTTAGGGCCAGGCATAAGGGGAAAAAATTATAATATAATATAATAATAATAAAGTCGAACTTTCAATATATGCGCTAACGCTAGGAGTTTGATTGATTCTCAAAAGTTTGATGTTTATTCTCAACATTTTGACTTCATTTTTGAAATTTTTTAATTTATTCTTGAAATTTCAAATTTATTCTTGAAATTTTATTCCCAACATTCTGACTTTATTCCAACATTTCAACTTCATTCTCGACATTTTTACTTTTTTCTTGAAATGGTATTTGAACTTTATTGTCAACACCTTCATTCTCAACATTTCGACTGTATTCTCGAAATGCAAAATAAATAAAAATCCTCATCTTTTGTTCCCACTTATACCTGGATGAGACAAGCGTATATTTCGTAGGGTTTGAGAAAAACACCCACTGCTCTCATATTGTGTTTTGAGAGAAGATGAGACGAGCGTACACTACGGAAGAGTATTACCCTCATGCTGAAATACCGTAGTGTACGCTCGTCTCATCTTCTCTCAAAACACAATACGAGAGAAAATGAGAGCAGTGGGTGTTTTTCTCAAACCCTACGGTATGAAATCTCTCTTCTCCTCAAAGATGCAATCTTTCAGAATAAACACACTGAAATAATAACGGTGCCCTGACTCCTGTCAGGGGCACTGAGCCCCGACAACCAGAAACTCTACATCAAACGGAAAACCGATACAGTGCACGAGGGAAGAAAGGGCCTACAGGTGTCTGTGTGTGTACAGGTGTGTGACACAGCGTGCATGGCTGAGACTAATGTGTGAAAATGTGCGGGCATTGCGCAGATGTGTGCATCTGTCTGCGCAACATCCCTCAGCCCGCTCTGTCCATGCCAACACTTGCAGAGCAGACATGTATGTGCACACATGAGGGTAAGTTCCTCGCCGCCGGGGCACGTCGAAGCATACTTATTGGACCGAGGGTCTGTTTGCAATTTTTTCTTCTCTTTCTGTTGTGAGAAAACAACTTGTTATTATTATTATTATTATTATGACGACTCAAATGGTGGGTACAGCGTTTTTGGCACCGGAAAAGCAGGGGCGGCAGAGAGGAACAGTAATGCTCAAAAAATTTAAATAAGTGGAAAGTTGTCCAGTTTCCTTTCGCCAATGCTGACTTTATTAGCTGCCTGTATGTGTCCATAAATATTTATAAACAGTGTAAAATTGCAATAAAAGCAGACGACGGGGAAAAAAACTCCACACCCTGAACGTGACGGGGGCCCAGTCTTGGTCTGGCATTCATCTCAGAGTCATTAAAACTGAGGGGGAAATTATTAGTGACAGGCTTATGGAATTACATCATGCTTTGGGTCAATGGGCCTCCCCCATAAGGAATAATAATGGAGGACCAGAGGTACACCAATGATATGTGTAGCTTTAGGATTGGTGCTGATCCTTCCAGTCTAAAGTCAGCTGTGTAAAACAATTGAAATTGGTGTGTTTTCACAGGCAATATGGCGAGTTTGCGAGCAACTACAGGTCCCGCACGGGGGACTGCAGTCGCCGTAGTGTGGACAGGCCTCCAGTCAGAACAACGCTCTCTCTGCAATTTGTTAACAGTGTCACATGACAATTTACGTTCTTTTCCATCAGAGCTCTTGGAGCTGGTTTAACTGTTCCATAAATTATTTCCACATTGGATGGACAGATACACCGACTAACACCGGGATGAATCAATTCCAGAAGGCTTGGAAACAAATGCATCCTCTGATTCTGACCCCTGAACGCTCAGCCATCTGCCAACATTGTTGTTCTTGATGTTTTCCACATTGCACAGCTTCGATTTCATTCACAATGTGCCAAGAACATAATGCATATGGTAATGGCAGCTTTCCATTCACGCATGCAGTCAATGGGGAAGAATTATTCTCATATGTTTGGGCCTGATTTATTATGTACCAATTTAATAAAGAACAATAGAAGTAAAAGCACCTGGTCAGGACCTTTCAGGCAGCCGAGATTACAGAACAGAAATAGATTGATGGAACAAGACTCATCGTTCAACATTCATCTTTCGACACGGGCACAACGTCTTGTTGTATTACTATGCTTGAAATTGGGAGGAGCCAGATCTTGAATTGTTTTATTTTCCATTGTACATTATTTTACAGTGTCTCTTTAAAAACACAATTTAGCAAACTTTGCATTCTTGAATGAACACACCTCCCGTCCAGTGAATGTCACTGCCATTTGCACCCAGGGCTGTTTGACAGCCTTTGGAAAGACGGCAAATTCAATATCAAAATGAAAAATATGTCGGAGTCCTCACTTGAATTTTTCAACGTGGCTTTTTCTACAGTTCTTGCTTAAATGATATATGCTAGATTACCTTTTCATGCAAAAAAACAAATTCCCGAAGAGCCGAGCCTCAGCTTTGCAGGATAAATGTTAACTGCACTTACCGTTTCGTCCTTTAAGCTTTAGGTTATTATCTCAAAATGACATTAATTAGCAGGTTGATTGGTGTGAGAATGAGAACTATATTCCCTGGCATAAGCAGCCAGTTTTCAGTTGAATTATCATCCCTTACTGCCAAGACTAAGAGAACTCTCCACTCCTGCTGATGTGAAAGTAACGGTGCTCTACGCTCTACTTTTACAGTTATCGGCTTTCCATGAATGTAGAACTTTGCATGCACCACAATAAGTCCACCTATGCCTGAAATGCGCACACACACACACAGATTAAGTCACGCGTCTCGTAAACCCTTCACCCCCTGCCGTTTCACACCACATCTGACATATTAATGTCTCGTTATGGATCTCATCTTATTGGGCCAAGTAGCAGGCCTTTGGAGAGGCAGAGTGTGCCAACATGCCGATACCCTTGAGTTTGATTTGCTTTCTGCCTTTGTACCCTTAGTTCACAGGTTGTGTATTCTCAGTCGCTGAGAAATTAAGAATGTGTGCTTATGCAACTGGAGCACCACATCACCTTGGCCTTTGTTCCTACTGCAACATCAGATAGAAAGTGCTGTTGGAGTCACAACAGCCACAAATATTTAGCGACTGAGCCTCTCCAGCATGTCTATACAGTTGAAGGACCATCAGGAATGGCCGAATTCTCCCTCAAAACTGAACATGTATGGAAGCACCTGGTAGCAATATGCTCTGCGTTGGTCATTTAAGTGTTTCCTTGATCATATATTACATATTACATTCTGTGCTGAATATATTCGAGGTACGTCTGCTTCATCTCTCTACAGCTGCAGCAGTAAGGCTTGAGCACTGCCGTCTGAAGACGTGTACAGAGATACAGTCTGCCTTCCACTGCGAGTCTTACCGCGTCTGCTTGCAGTTAATACCAGGTCCTGTTCCGTGTGCCATGATAGATGTCTTTACACGAAAAAACACGCAACAGAAGCGTGTCCAGATTTTTTAAATACTCGACAAAAAATGTTGTTAAATGCTCAAGAACATTGATAATAACACCCTATCATCTTCCAGTAAGCCTTCTGTTTTTTTTTTTGTTTTTTGTGTTTCCTTCTTCTTTTGTCTTCCTTTAAAAATCTGTCTCAATCTTTCCTTCTGTGCACATGTACAACAGCGTAAGGTCCATCTATCTGCCAGCCTGCGCACCATTCGCCAGGCTTTCTGGCCGTTAATGTCCCTCGGAGAGTGATGGCACGTGACGCATGGAACAAAAAGACCTTCATCAGCATCGTCTGTTCCCGTACAGCTGAGGCGAGGCCATCTCCTCAACACGGGTATATTAATTGTGACGTACTGTGGTGGGGTTTAATAGGCACTAATCTTACTCAGCAGAGGAGAGGAGAAACAGAGTGTGTCTTAAGGGTAGGGAAGAGACGGTCCGTAATACAAATCTTACCCACCGCTCGTCTGCTATCGTTTTGAACTCAGGTAGTGACACTACACTTGACTTGAACTTAGTGTGACATACAGTAGCTCCTGTATCTGAGCTAAGAGTTTGTTTGGCCCTCTCTTTTTGTCCACAAACAGAAATGTGCTGGATTGCGAAACCTGGTTAATGTCTACACTGAATAACTGTAACTGTAGTATATTAAATAATAAGGCATTCATCTCTAAAGTGTAAACTAGCCTAAGAGTCTACAGCCACGCTATCAGCTCTGTGAGGCTGTATATACAGTAAGCACAGCTGTCACTCAGTTTAGGTAAATATAGCTTTACAATTTATCCTGACAAGGGCATGAATGGCTGAACCCTGATGTCAGGACAATCCATCCAATACGAGAAATTTCACTCAAAACCACAAATATTCATTTCATGGTGGTGCTAGAGGAAAAGCTATTAGGATTCATCATCTGGGAACAATGCATGACTATACAAAATGTTAAAAAGGTAATACATCTAACAGCTGTCGACGCCGAGTGTCGGACAGACCGAGCGACCAACATTGCCATCCCTAGAGCCCCACCAGTAGTGTGGTTAAAAAGAGAATCGGCTCACATACTAAGTGTACTTTTGAGGTTGTCAAAAGTGTTATGCAATCCTCAGTCCTGACTAACTTGGTTTTGGGTTTGCATTGGCGTAAAACCAAAAAGTAAATTAGCGGTTTTATGTGCAAACAAACTCTTGCTTTTCCCCAATTCACCCCGTCTTGGATTTAGCCTTACTTTAAGTGTCGGAACACAGGGCACTTCTCCATGATGTGATGTAACCACCACCTTAGGGAATGTATTGCCATCTTAATCTTCCTGCAACCCGTCTTTAGGCCCCGGCTGACACCAGCCTTGCCTACAGGGCTTGCATGAGCTCTGCGCAAAGTCTCTTTCTCCTCCAAGCTGGCCATTGTTGTGGGGGATGATAAATATTTACTCTTCCCAGCTTGGCAGGGACATGAGTGGGAGGGGAGAGGGACCCATTGTGACAGAGGGGTCAGAGACACTGACAAGCCAGCAGGGTCCTTCCTTCCCCACTGGCACCTAAAACTCCAATACACTATAAGGCTCTGCGCCCTGGGACAGGCGCAATGCCATTAATGGTTAGAGCTTGCATGTTTGCGTGTGAGAGAGAGTGTGTTATGGAGATGGAGAATCACAAATACGGGATGGGGAAAAGAGACAGGCAGACAGTCAAGAAGACGACCACAGAAAGAGACAGGCCCAGAGAAGAAAAAAAAAAAAAAAAAGAGAGCGCTTTTGAAAAGGAGAGTGGAGAAGGTTCCCCTTTGAGATCTGTTTACATGACAGACCACCAGCGGAACTCACAGGACAATAGAGCAAAGAGGATCCACAATACCAGACAATGGCAACTAAAAGAAAAGAGGCACTGGTGTTATGAATACACATGTCCCTCCAGGCTCCATCTCCCCACTTCTCCACAAAAGAAACCCAAAAAAGTCATTTTTCAGAGGTAGAACAAAACAAGGCTTTCCAGGGGCAGCCACATTTAAATTGTCTATGTCAAAGCAACTATATTTGTTTAGTTACACTTATTTACGAAATGAAGAAAAAAAAAAAAAAGGACCGCTAGTAATGGTCTGTGGGAAATCCAAATCCAGTAAGAAAGAACATGAAGTTCTTACTAGCCTGAGCTTTAGAGTCAAACCTTCTAGATGGACAATCGGAGCTCCCCACCCCCCTGTGGGTTCTCACTAGGGAGGTCGGTTGTGGTTCATGTTGCTTTTTGATAGCCGAAACCCGTTAACCGGCAACTAACTGGTTAACTTTTAGAGGAAAAAAATGCAAGAGGCGCTTTCCTTTTAGTCCGGCGCTCTGTCGGACTGTCTTGGCTTTTATTTTATTTCATGCTTGCTTTGCTAAAGTTTGGTGGCGGCATATTAATCAGGTCAGGTGCTCCAATCGATCGGCCATCATATCTGATATTAGTTCTAAATAGTTTGATAGCTGGTCTCTATAAAAGGCCGATCAGAAGAGCAGATCTGATGACACGTCGATTCTGAATTGAAACGTTTTCAAGTTTGTCTGCTTTCTCACCTGCTCTTCAATTGGCTCTCAGAGAGACACAGCTAGACACATGCACGTACGCATGCACATGCACGTACGCATGCACATACACGTACACGTGCACGTACACTCATGTTTCGCGGTGAATGTGTCCTGTCTGAATGTCCATGTCAAATTCACATAGGCCTTTAGATTGTAAATTAACCTATGGATGCGTAACCGGTAAAAACTATACTCGATGGTTAACCGCTCCCATCCCGAGTCCTCACTGTCCCCAACAGAGCAAAGAAACTCAGTCAGTGAGTAGAAAAAAGGAAATTTCAATCAAAAAAAAAATTTGCGTTTGGATATCGGTTACTGAAAAAATTATCTCTCATGTAAACACTCGCACATACAGTGGGTCAGCCAGGTGTCAAACACAGATATATAGGTTGGGCTTCCTACTACTGTGATCAAGGCCAGACGATCTTTTAACAAAACCTCAGCACCTACAACAATAAACAGAGCTCAGATTTGCATTGATCTGAACCCGTGCGTCCGTGCCTTTCCTTCATTTATCATTTCCTCTCCGGTTCCCTGGTTATAAGATCCGTTTCCTGTCTGGAAAAGGCTTGGAAATTAACAGAGAGTCAGTGAATTCAAAGCAAACGTTTCTCTGACAATGGGCTGAATTATACATGGAGCTGGTAAAAATACATACTGTGCATCTATGAGAGAAAAGTGCCGCGGATACTACACCACATAGAGAAACTATTGAGCTTTTACTCTTAGGGTAACCATAGGAGGGTGCGTGTCTGTGAGTTACTCTGTCAATGACTTTTCATTAAAAACAGTAGCATAAGAGTCAATGTGCCACAACCCAAAGACATTCAGTTTACTATTATAAATGACAAAGCAGAATAAAATGCTCATATTTTAAATCCTGGAAAAAGTGAACATGAGCATTTTTGCATGGAAAATTACTGAAACAATGAATCAGTCATTAAAAAAAAAAAAAATTAAAAACACTCACCTTACCGATCTCCCTTTTCTATTGAGTATATACAGAAAAAACAATGAATCTGGCATTTTCAAATCGTATTTTTTTATTATTATTATTATTATTATTATTATTAGGTACAGCTGGGTTTTGAACCTGACCAAACCGTATCCATAGTATATAGAGTATTGCAAAGTGTCAACTAACAAAAGTTGGCTTTGAATGTTTGGTCAGCTATTTAGGCTTGTTTATTTATTTTTCGATCCGATATCCAGATAGAAATCTTATCTAATACAAGACTAGATTGTATTCCGCCAAACTTCTGCTGAACAGTTCAGCAGATTTTATTAGATGAAGAAGAGAGAAAAAAACTAAAACGGTCTTTGTGAGGTTGCCCAGGCACAGCAGTGTTTTGGAGCTAAGTGCTAACATCAGCATGCTAAAATGCTCACATTCAGCGGGTCGCCACAGTCAGTGGGCTTCATCCTCTGGGGACCATGAATCAATGCGATAGATGCGGAGATATTCGGCAAGCAAAAAAGAACGTCTGCATTGATGTGACTATATCACCATTATTGTGCATAATAACTCTACAAGAACTTGGCTGGATACAACATCTGGTATGAGTCCAATATCCAACACAATGAACACACTTTATTAAACTTCCAATAAATGAGCATACTGTATATTTTCCTCTAATACCCTCTTTAGAGTCAAACCACATGGATTCTTTTTATTTTATTTTATTATAGAACTTGCTTGTGATATTGTAACAGTAATCAGGTTTTGGTGATAGCGAAAGATTTGTCCATGGTCAGCACTCCAATGCAACTTCTGACCAGCCTGGGCGTTCAGACGTTAATTATTTATGTCACATATGAAGCCTTGAATGCTGACAAGGCAGAAATATACGTATTTTGGTGGATTATATCAGCTACATAAAAAGTGTATTGGCCATAGATATACTGAAAGGATTGGACAAATATGTTGGCTAATAGTAATAATGTGCTTATAATCAAGACCTAGATTTTCTAAAAGCATCTGCCATTGATCACAAAGCAAGACTCTATTCATATATTCCAAAAAACGTTTCAACATTAGTGGTTCTTCATCACATTTAATGTCCCCTTGATATTAATATGTGGTTTTGTTACACCAAGCACGGTTAATCATATATCTAATTGTGGACATATTTCATGGAAAATCATATTTTGGCAGAAGCGCTGCCTCCAACTGAGCCTATGTACTGATGTCATTCCACTACACCTGTGTCTTGTTATATCGAGGAGGGGTGTTTTCCTGGCACCTCCCTATCACAACACACACACACACACACACACACACACACACACACACACACACACAACAGATTATTAAAATCAACAAATCATAAACTTTAATGAAAACATCATCCTCGCGCCATCGCAGCTGACGCTTCTAATGAAGCAAAAAGAACATGCGATTGTCTGCCAACATGAGGTTATTGGACATGAAACGGCTGCCAGAGGCATCTGCAGACAGACGTACTGTAGTATAGATAAACATCCCCAAACCATTCATTAGGGTAATAAAGCCCGGCGGATAACCTGAGGCCGTGGATGACGGAGCAGCAGTCATTTACTGCTCTCCGCGATCAAAGTTAAGAAAGCTGGGTTTTGTGTGTGCGTGTGTGTGTGTGTTGGAGAGGGGGGGACAATGAGCTGACTGCCAGGCACAGCCCAAATGTACAGTCAGTCTAGTAATCAAGGGTTCCCATGCACCAGACAGTCAACACAGCTGCTCGTGGAGTGCAGGGAGGGAGGATCAGGGGCTGGTTCCTGGCACACTTGTTTGAGTCAGCAAGCTGAGAAACAATAGGATCCAGCACATAAAAAATCCTTCAAAAGATGCTTTTGTTGTTTTTTTTTTTTACTTTCCCTCTAGCCACCTATTTTTGTTTTTTGTCAAGTCACTCAGTTGGTATGTGACGCGTACATTCGTGCTGTCCGTTGCCATCAATCGAGAATGGTTTGGTGATGGACTCATTCGGCATCTAGCGGAAACTTCTTTGCGGTAATTCAAGTTACTGTGATATTTGGAAATGTCTGCAGTTTCGCATACTATAGTGGAGGATTTCACCTGGAGTAAGGACCACCGCACTAACATCCGAGGAAATTTAGTGCAATATGAAATTAGGCATCAATGGAAAGGTATGTATGAAGGCGCGAGTGAAACAATTATGTAGTCCGTCATCACTGAATTGATCAGGCAACAATGATTGTTCGAGCACATTGGAAGCTTGCCTTTGTGCTACTGAATAAGAGCAGCACATTGCACTGAAAATTGCAAAGAAAATGTTCCAAGTTTGACCAAGTTGAAATAAATAAAAGCAAGCCTAAGAGCGTAAGCAGCACTGCGGTGAAGTTACTTTAGTTTGAAGTTTGATAATGGATTTTCAAGGCTGATCCAATATCAACTTTGAATTGTTTTTCTCTTTAAATCAGATAATACTGGGGTTTTTTTTGTTTTTTTTTTACATAAACATTAAACTAAAATGTTTTTGAATCCCTCAAATTTGATGAGGAAATAATTAGTATGCAGGACATTTTGCAGATGAAAATTTGTTAGCGTCACTGCTTCTAAAGTACCCCAAACATCTTTTTGTCACTTTTGTGCTGCAAATATCTGTTACTTGTCAGCTGATATATATACGCTGATATGCGATAAAGTAATATTGGCCAATATATCGTCCCGGCCGATTGGTCAGGCTCTAGCGAAAAACAGCTTTTGGAAGGTGTGTTGCTTCAAATACCAGCAATACATTAAATATGATCGTGGAAATCCAGTGAGAGGAACAGATCCATGAGTTTCAAGGCTTATTTGATGCCAAAATACTGCACACTGTCTGAACACCGCCTTAGTTTAAATATAGTTGTTAACCCTCAAGACACTTTAATGTTTGTACAGCAGGTCTGAGTCAAACGCATCAAAGTCTTTTTGAGGAAGGGACCTGAAAACTTCACAAGTTAAAATAAAAACCTTATCCAAGACTTCACATCTCACTACAACATGCTGTAGCAAACACTCAGCGTTGAATATAATTTAATTTTTTTAAAAGAGAGAGAGAGAGAGACGGAGAGAGAGAGAGCGCAGACCTCTGCCAAGTCAAAATGTAACAAAAGGGAAAACTAAATTGTGAACTCGCCCCGTAATTCAGATCCGCTCCTAAATTGAATGGGTTCTTCCTCGGCCCATGCTTCACCCTTCCACCAAGTTTCATGAGAATCTAAAAAGTAACGATGAACACCCTGTAGGGTCCAACCAGCGCACAGAATGACTCGCAGCATTTTACATTGCATGGCATTGAGTTAAATTAATAATTCTACTAACTTATTAATACCGTTCCAATTTGTTGATGACATTTATATTTACCTCAAACTACTTAATGCAACCCCCACAATGTTATTCAATTTCATCTCAAAAGGTGAGAACATGTACTGAGGGTCAAATACGCAGCCAAAAACTGCTCAGCACGTCAACAAAAATTCAATAATTAACCATTATTATTTGCAGATTTCCACTTCATGACCTGGCTTAAACAGAGTTAGCCCTGGACTAAGGTCACTGTTTACTTCCTCTAGGGCTCTAAAAAAGCTTTTCAAAAGGTTGTGAAGTCTATTTAAAAAAAAGGGAGAGTCCAAGCAGCTGCAGGCAGGAGAAGCTAGGCCGGGCAGCGCTGAAGCCTCCAGTCCAACAGAATCAACAACAGACGCAGTCTATGTTACAAAGCAGCCACAGCTGCTCCTTTCTAACTGTTCTCCAAATTCACCCGTGATCTTACACACACACACACACACACACACACACACACACACACACACACACTCACACACACACACACACACACACACACACACACACACACACGCACACACACACACACACACACACACACACACACACACACACACACACACGAGTGTTCCCAACATCTTAACATGACAAGGCAGCCAATGTAAATGAATGAGGAGGGAGGACAGACGGGCGTACGACTTGAACCTGCTGAGCCTCCGCACAGAGAGAGTTGTCGGCTGACTGACGCCCTGAAAGCTTTTCAGCAGGTCAGATCAGAGCGAACCCGGAAGACAGATAGAGTGAGTGTGAGAGAGAAATGTGTTCTGCTGTGCGTGTGCGTGTGCTGGTGATTACCTGTGCATGCAAGGCTGCACTGCTGCCTGGGTTTAGATTTATACTTCAACATGAAGTCATGTGTTGGGGGAGGTGAAGGGACACAGTTCACCATGAGCTGTTGATGCTAGTTTTCTTGGTGGGGATCATTTGTGAACAGTCATTACACCGTCACCCACGGGTATGACCGCGCAATCCTCCAACGGCATGATTCGAGAGCAAAACAACCCTTAATCCACACATCTAAAATTGTCAGAATGGCATTAAAACAGCCAAAATCACATCATCATTAAAGACGTGGCTGGGGGGTATGATTTGTCGACACAAGTTGCTTCTTCCTGGAATATGAATCCATTCTAAAAAGGTCTGCGAGGGCACTGTGAGCTGTGCGGCGGAGGTAAACACCTCTACCTTGCTCGCCGACACAGTTGTAGCGAGGTGAAGAACAAACATCCTCACCTTTTACCGGAGGCTTGTCTAGACTCGCCAGACAGAGGCAAGGGTGGGGGGACGGGGGGGTGGAGGTGGAGACCAGGAATGGCTGCTTTACTGCTCGGCTCCTAACTCTCTTTGTTTTCTTTATTAGACTGCATGAGATCAAGGAACATTGATGAAGGGATACTTAAGTTAAGTTAGTCAGTACAGTACTGAGCCAAGGGGAGGGACGATCTCAAGTTGGCTTTGTGATAAGTGCTTACTTCAAGCGGCCAACACCAAAATCAGGATCTAATGCGTTTCCTGTCTTGGGGAAAAAATGCTTACGGTAAAATTGAAAATTTAACAAATTAGAACACCTGTTTTAGCCTTGGGAATCCATTTTAAATGTTATCAGCCCATTAAATGGCTGTTATCAGTTGTTATCACTACTGTAATAATTCTTTAGACAGGGCAAACTGCACCTACCCGCACGTTGTGAAGTAGTCGTGGTTTTAAACACGTGGCTAACTATGTAAATTGAAACAAAAACTACTTGTTTAGGGTTTAGGCAACAGAACTACTTAGGTTTTGGAAAAGATCATGGTTTTGGTTAAAATAAGTTTGATTGTTACGTAAACTAAGTTACGTACGTAAATGAAGTATGTTACGTAAGCTAACTAATGTACGTAACCTAAAATAAGTCAATGTTGAGTTACGGTTACACCGCGGCCTCCTGGTTGAAAGTCCTGTGTTTGTGTTTGACTATCCATACATATATATATATATATATATATATATATATATATATATATATATATATATGAAAGGATTATGTGAAATAATGTATATTGTTTAAAGAGGAAAAGATACAGTACGATGTGCAAGAAGAGACAAGAAACCGTGCGACATGTCTTACCTGTAGGATGACAAAGGACCCTGCTCTGCATCTATTCATGCGTTCAGACTCAAACTCTCTACAGAAACAGGTGAACCTGTAAAGAGACACAAAAGATAATATTCATCTGTCACCGTTTTTATTTTTTCAGGACACATTAGAATCACAATTATGACAAAGACGGGGCTTTGGAAAGAAAGGATTCCACTGGAGTGAAGATCAGCTGCACCGCAGCAAGAATGGGTGCGTTTGTACTTAACATAGGGAAAAATAATATTGCTAACTTTCCATGAAAATCCGTTGGAAGCAAGCAATTCAAAAACTTTCCAGCTACAGAGACTAGCCTGCAAAACAAGTGATGGAAGACACATTGTTTAAATTGGCAGAGAAGAGGAGAAAGACAGAATGTGTTCACAAGCAGCTCCCAGGGACCTCATAGTCTCGTGGCCGCAATGCTCCGATACAAACCAAGTACACTAAAACCCAGACACAAACATGTGTACACACGTATGTACGGATCCTGCAAGTCTTTTTCCTCTACCCCTCTATCGAAATACACTGAGATGTGCGATGTGAGGGTCTAAGGACAGAGGGTGTCGTACCTTGTACAGGCTGTAAAGCCCACTGAGACAAATGTATAATTTGTGATATTGGGCTATATAAATAAACTTGATTTGATTTGATTTGACTGACCCTCCAGCTGAAAGGTCACACCACTGCCGGGTCCCCTCAGTCCATTGATCAGGTCTGAGGAGGTTGCTTCATGGTGAAGAATACACACAGGGACAGAACAACATTGCAGGAGAGATTTTAGGTGATGATTTGACAGGCGAGGAGAAGAGGAGATGTTTGAAAAACACGATGTCCCCCTGCTCGCGATGCCAGTCCGGGAAGGTCCATGTAGCCGAATAACAGGGATATGATATGTATTTTTAAACAGCTCTACAGAACAGAAGGCCATTCAAACCCAACATATGGTCTACATCATCAATTACCAAGGTGTGCGTCGATAGGGAGAAGATGAAGAGAGTGGTAGCCACAGAGGGAGTTTAAATATGGACAGATGAGGAGGGACTTCTAGCCAATTTAGAGTAACGACCTCAGGTCAGAGGGACCTAGTTCACTCAACATAATGGCTCAAAGTTCCTCCCCAGCCTCCTTGTCTGAAACGGGGGAAGTGTGGACAAATAAACTATTCAAACTAGACAAATAAAATCATTTACACATGCTATTGAGAGCCTTGGGAAGAAAAAGTGCGCAAATCCTCAAAAGGGAAGAATGTAATGTTGAACTAAAATGACTTTTTAAAATCAAGACCATGTCCCGTGTTTTTCTTGTTTTTTTTTCTTCCTTCAGATATGATTTCCAGTTCTATGCATATCAAGCATTTACTATGTGTCCCATGTGATCTGTAATACGAGGAAATAAAAATCAGGTTTAACATCACTGCCGCAGACACACTAAGGTAAAGGGAAAACTATTAATTTACGAGCAAACAAAAAAGTATGAAGATGACCCTACTAGCCCTACTACAAACTAAACTACAAACATGCGACAACAGAGTGTTGTAGAAAGGCCCAGGACTCCATGCTGATTTAGCCCCAGGAAGACCTCGATTGACCCTAATTAATTCGCATACAACCACCTCGCAGACAATTCCCATCTACCCCAGGTCCCTCGTAGGCCCAGACCAAGCATGCGTGCACCAATTAATCCAATGGCTCGAGTCACAGTCTGCTCTCATTTCTAAAAGAGTCAATCAAATTCTGGGCATTCAAGTCCAGAGTTCTCCCTCAAAATACAGAACTTCCTTCAAAATGTGTAAAAGGCAGAGGCACTAAGCTTTGGAAGTAGCACTATTCCAGGGAACGGGCTGACAGAAAACGTATTATAGGGTTAGGCTGAAAAGGAGCTACTCCCCAAATTCCTACCTTTCCACAAATTCAGAAAATGTTCCCTTTGAGCCTGTGAAGACACAAACAATCTGTTGATTCAGTGGCAGAATCCTTTCCTCTAAGCCGCTATTTGCTTTCGCGGTGATGACACAAGGGGAGGAATTTGAGCAATGCATGTGTATCGTAGACTCATTTCCTCCGAGCGAGAGCCATCTCCAGACAGACAAGACAGCAGTGAAGTCTGGTTTATTCCTGCGCCTCTGGCTCCAGGTCAGCCAGCGTCCTGCTGACAAGCTATACACCGGTGTTTCTATGTGGAGGGCGGCGCTGTCATTCATAGACAAACACCCACACATCTAACCATTTATTCACAAGTAGCAAACATGTAATGGCATGAAGCATTCATACATGCAAATACTTTCAATCTTTCATGAAACTATACTTTCCAATGAACTCCTAAAGACCCAACATGGATGAATGCTCATCTCTCATCACTTGTTTGTTTTGTCGGAATATTGAGCGGCCTATCAAGGCTTTAAATTCAAGTGAACTATTTTTGAGCACTCCCTAATCCCCGCTCTTTTATTATGTTCAGAGATCATTTTGTGTGGTACTCCGAAGAAATGACTGTGCCTGTCTACAGGATTCCAAAGGGCTTACTGTCTCATTCTGCACAAATGGAAGTCTCTCCCAATTGTAAGGGATCAAAGTAGCCTCATAACTGCGCCGCTTTCAAGTAGAAAATGAAAAGCGTGAAAAGCCAGAGCACGCTCTCCCAGCGATGGGATCAACTCAAAACACAAGCAGTCTTGAGAAAACGTTGCTTGTTCAATAGGGGATCAATGCCAAGAATTATTGTGGCGCTTTGCCATTTGTGCTCAGTCTGCCCTTTCTCTCTGGCCCTCCCTGATATTTTCCTCCGGTGGGTCACTGATATGTCATGAATTTTCATGCTAGTAAAATACTGTGTGTAGTTTAAAGAGCACTGAAGGATGCCCTTTTCCTCAAGTGCTCCAAAGTCGATGAAAAAAAGAAATGGAATGGGCTGTGCGAGCAGATTAGCAATCGTTGTACTTCATGGCCGCCAGCCAAGCAGCATCTACCCGCTCCTCTCTCCACTTGTGTCTTTTTTCAGCTGTTCGATTTAATGCCAGATATGTAAATTGCTTCTGAAAGTCACACAAGCTCATACGGGACCAATCGGTTTTAAAAGCCAGAAAAAAAGAAGCCCGTATCAGATGACATAGGGATATCAACATGGGAAATCTCCACTGATGAAAGCAGTGGCGTATGGAGAGAGAGAGAGAGAGAGAGAGAGAGAGAGAGAGAGAGAGAGAGAGAGAGAGAGAGGAACGATAACAGGCTAAAACAGGCTATGGTAACGTGGACTGAACAAATGAAACGATCACAGGGTGAGGTAGTTGGGGTAAAAGGGATGAATGAACTTTAGAGTCGACTCAGGCCGCAGTTTTAATCCCATTACAAATTGTGACAGCCGCCTGACTGAACCTACCTTCACAGGCTTTTGGAATAGTCTGTCCAAAGTGTTAGGGGTAAAAAAAAAAAATTTAAAAAAAACACAGATGAATAGCCACATGTGCAGGCAAGTACACATCCACCCACATACACACCTGTCACCTAATTTTTTTGTGGGTGGATCATTCACTCCAGTGCCACTTCTTTCTTTCTTTGGAATGAGCTGGTAGTAGGCCTTAAAGATTGGCATCGGCTCGAGGGCTTAGCCACATGGAAATGTGTCATTGGATGATATCAATAAATTATTAATCAACATAACATTTTTTTTTGCAAAGTTAACTCTAAAGCTCCTCATCCAAATTCATTTAACAGCGTTTTCTCAAAGATCATACAGAATCTGTGAAGTTGGGAAGGTAGTGTCCCGACACCTGAGGAGAATCAGTCGAGGAGAATTGCCTTTCGTTTATATTTCTGTTTTTCCAGAGAGATGACAAATGGGCGTCGGAGCAGGCCGGAGCACACAAGACGGCAGCCTTGCAGCTGTTCCTGTGTGCCTTAGTACCATCACTGTTTGTGTTCCCAGGAGAAGTGGACAAAGCACTTCCAGGTCGCCCACTAACCTGCCTTCTCATTACCAAAGGTCATCCTGCTGGAACACAACACTGACCTCTCATGCCAAAAGGTTACTTAGTGAAGAGCAGGATGGGGAAGAGGAGGGGGGAAGGTGAGCTATCACTCTCTCTTATTTCCAGGTTAAGTGTTTGGCATTTGGCACAGGCTGGGGTGAATGCCTATACATGGCATTGCTCTTAGATCAGAGCAAGCTCATTAGCTCTGGCCCGCTGTTGCGTTCACTCAAACCAGACCAAAGACATGATGGGGTGGAAATTCAAAGAGGGTGGGAGGAGGGAGGGGTGAGCGGGAACAGATAGGTTTCCTTGGATAAGGCAGAGCCTAATAATGACTTCCTGTATTTAGCTTGGAAAACAAAACAAAGAGGCCCCATGTAAGATAGTGCGAACACAAGTGCTATCCAAGAGTGCCGTAATGCCTTCAATGCAGTGTAATCCATCGCTAAGGTTACGTATAGTAGACGGTGAGTGTGACGGGACTGGGTGTATGTTGGGGGGGTTACAACATCTGGATCTTGTAGTACATGCCTCTGAAGAAACTGACAAACTCAATTGAGCAACAGCCCCCCTCTAAGCCCATCCGCACTGCTCCTTCCCTCTCTTGTTTGCCTCTTCCTCCATCCTCCATCCTTTACCCCTCTCCTTCAGGACCATGTGAAAACTCCCAATTACCAGAAACACGAAAAAGTGCTAAGGGTTGGACATAAACTTGGAATATGCAAAACACAGGATCCCTTAACAAGGGCCATGCTGAAATGTGATTGAATGCGTCAGCAGGTCGTAAAAGGCCCCCTCAACATCAATGTAATTATGAAAGCTTTACGTGGAGGACTTTCCGGACTGGGGAGTGACCAGCGACAGAGGAGGAGGAGGGTGCTGCCAGCATTATGTTCCACCAACAGAACCCCCTTTTAACCCAACAAGTGGAGAACAAGCAAGGTCTTCCAGCTGCCTCCCATCAGCAGCTACAGTATAATAGACGAGGGGAAAGAAAGACGGGAAGAAAGAAAAGAGGTTTGTAACACCTGCAGCAGGGTGCCAGCAAACATTCCTTGGTCCTCCGGCCCCTTGGTGATGCACTCTATAAATCCTTGTGATTAGCTACAGTAGCGGGCCTAAGTGCCACTTAAATTAAACCCTAAAGGGGAAGCTGTTGTGACCTCCAAGTTTTGGGAATGTGATTAAGGCCCAAGTGATTATTACAAAAACAAGGCTAGTTCTGTTTCCCTAATAAGAGAGGATGGAAGGAGGAAAGGTGTGATGGAAGTGTATGAGCAGCAGAAGTGAGCGTCACAGCAGGTTTGCAATAATACGCCATTATTTGCATTCATGAGAGTCAGGAGAAATAACTCCCTGTTATTAAGCTATTACGTTAACTTCAACTAATAGTAAGTCCATTATGCTTTTGTATTCTGGGAATACTTCACACCAAAACAAGACACAGATGTGCATACTGTATAGGAGCTATGCCAATGTTTTCATATAGTGAATGTGAAAACGGTATAGTTTGTGGCGTCTGCTTTTTCTCCAAAATCTAAAAACGCACCGATCCATTAATAATGTTTTTTCGAAGCTCCTTTCACTGGTCAGCATCTCCAGAAAGTGACAGCGTAGACGGGAGAGGGGGGTGGAAAGCTGTAAATCAGACTCAATGCTGTGTCACTGAAAAGTCCACCGATCCACAACATACTGAGGCAATCACGACATTAACCTGAGCCACGGTTAGTCGATAAGTTTCATGGTGACGGACCCCAGAGACAAAAAAACTCCACAAATCACAATTAGAAGTCCACGAAATGAAGCAGCAGGCCTGACTGCAGCACAGTCTCCAGAGGTCTATAAACCTGCTGTGCTTACAGTAACAGAAGGGATGGCACAGCTCTGGTCCGGCCTGCCGCGGTATTGTAGACAGCTGACGTAGACCAGACCCAACTGCACTCTTTGACTCGTAAGAGAGCAAACAGTATATCTACATGCAATCTGTCAGCAGTGTTGCACTCCAACATCAGTAACATACAGTAATACTACTACTTCTACACTCTTACAATAATTCATGTTTGTATCCTTCTTTCTGCGATTCCATACGAACCAGGTGAGAGCTATGAAGCCGTAGATTTCACTCGATATTCACTCTGTGTTTTCTACCTCAACCCACAAACAATAATGGCAGTTAAATGAGAATGCAAGGAGGCACACATACATTTTCTTCTGTGCAAATCAGCTATCAAAGGGGCAGTTATGGCAAACTTTAGTCAAACCACTTTGGGCCAATTGGGCTACAGTTGGCATCAGGGCAACTTACACTGTGTCCTAATGTTTCTATGGTTAGAATTATGCATATGTACCTGTATATGCATGTGTAGTATACTGTATTCATTGGAATAGTAAAAAAGAAGAAGTATACTTAAAAATGCCAGCAAGACCAGGCATAATAAAATTGCTTGAGTTTGATTGTGGCGTTGATGGACATCACACGATAGAAAAAAGGGATAAAAAAAGTGGAAAAAGTTAAGTTTATCAACAGGAAAAAAATTTGGTAACAATTGCAACAATGGCTTCAGTTAGCTAATGTGTCCTGTAATCGAAAGAAAAAAAACAATTCATTCTTTGACAATGAAAACATTGTTAGTTTCAGCCCTAAATCAGAGTCCTACGGTACTTTATACTAATATACACCAACTAAGAAATCAGCCAGGTCAATGGAGCAGCAGATATTATCTTATTGCAGATGTATTGGTTTATGTCGGCTGATATCCAACATGAATTTTGCAGTAGAGAAATACCAAAGTAGGATTAAGGTCTTTTTTTTTTTTTTTTTTTAAATAAAAAAAGTTTCTTAAGTACAAACTAACTGGTCTTAGGTTAAGAAACATACAAAGCCATTTTCATACAGAGTAGGATTGGTTTAATGATTTTGTCATATTTCTTATTTAAAAAGCTTGTTTTGCTAATCTCTAAATGCAAATGACACAACAAAAATATTTAATCCAACCTACACCCATTTAATTTAATTTGATGATCCAAAAGTTTTATATTGGTTAGGTCTTATAAAAACGGGAGCACAAAAGAAATGTAAAACTCTGTTTCCAGTAAGAGTAGTTTGTTTGGAATAAGTGATCTCTGGGAAAGGAAGTGCAAAAGTGAAATGCCAAATGTTGCAATGTCTGAAAGAAATGTACATAAAATCAGTGTTGATAACAAACATCATCTCTTTCTAGCATGACTTCATCCCAAACAGAAATCACATAGCTCCTATCGCTTCCTGGCTTTGAATCAGGTCTGAATTTAATCATCAGTTGCATCAAAGCGCCATCATGGAGAAGAAAATATCTTTTGTGGTCTGTCTTTAGTCTAGTTAAAAAAAAAAAAAAAAAAGAAAAAAAAACTATTACCTAAAACAACAAACCTTTTCATTTTTGGCAAAGTCAAATAGCTAAGCACATGTTATTTGTCCTTTGAATTTGGCCCAATACCTGCTTGAGCTAAGACATTAGAATCCGATGCAGTGATAAATAGGTGGAAAAAAAACTTTAGAACTTGTTTTGCAATGCCATGAGGAACATTTATTGTACATTTTTTAACTAATGAAGCACATGAGCATAGGCAACCGGAAAACCGGTTAAATAAATAAGTTAAAAAAAACAAACATTCAAGCACCTTCAATGACCCAAAATCTATTTTCAAAAAACTGTCAAGGCCTTGATTTTTTTCCCCTCAAATTCACAAACATTGAAAGAGTTCAAGGAACCATTGGAACCAGTTTATAATAGTAATCTATTCATCTATTTTTTTTGGTTGCGTCTTCTCAGATGTGATTTTTTTCCCCCTCCAATATATCAATTGAAGATCTTTGGAGTTTAGACCGTTTTGCAAAACAACATAAGATAATACATTAATTAGGAAAATGATTAGTCAGTAATAAAAATAATCAGCAGTTGCACCCCTACTTTAAAATAGGGAATGGAAGGAAAAGTATGCAGAGAAACAGGAGCTGCAATCAAAGAAAGAAATGAATCATCCTGCCTCTACCCAACACAACCGTGTAGTGCGGACCACAGAGACCATATAGTGCAGACTGAGGAGTTGCCAACACCCCAGCGAGTGCCATTAGTGAATATACCTGAACACAGAAGCCAGGCAGGCAGCTTTGCCAGAACCCCAGAGCCTGAGCCTGGCCAGGGTCACAGGCTCTGTTCTCCAAGCTGCTGCGTCCACCAGGGATCCAAAACACAATGAGCATCAGTGAAACACTGTACTAAAAAAAAAAAAGAGAGCTTTGAAGTACTGCTGCCAAGGAAAAACAAGCAAATGCTGCTGTAGCATGGACGGGTGTGTACATCTGTGTGCATACGTCCATATATGTGTGTGTGTGTGTGTGTGTGTGTGTGTGTGTGTGTGTGTGTGTGT
>CALSBV010012075.1:5783400-5800198 GCA_943590825.1 Bovichtus diacanthus | reverse complement strand
GCGCGCAGGAGGGACAGCAGCATGGTGAAAGAGGAGATCAAAGCGTTCCTGGGGAACAGGAGGATCTCTCAGGCAGTGGTGGCACAAGTTACCGGTTAGTAGCAATACTGTTTTCTGTTGCAAACATACTGACATATTGTGCAGATTTGTTTGTCGTTAAATGTGTACCTCTCCAGTTTAAGTGTATGTTTTACACGTCGGGCAAAAGTTTCAAATGTCATCATCTAATATGTGCACATGAGGTTTGAGCCTAAACTGGCCCCGTTTCGCTTTTTAATTGTGTTACTACTGACATATTTAGGAAACCTCATTATCGTTTCAAACTGTATTTGTCAAAAATTAATCTGTTGGAGTTTTTTGTGTTTACCTTGAATTTTGAGAATTGCATAGTTTCTTTCCGCTGGGAATGTTGTCACCACCTAAAAAAAACATCTGAGAAGCCATTTTTAGGGTTAAATATCTTCAGACGTAGAACTCCTAGAGCCATGCCATTTGGTAGGAACACAAACGCAATTATGTGCCTGTGATCTAAATTATTGGAAGGCAAAAGAAGATTGGAAATGGAAAAAAGGTGACGAGCCAAGGTTGCAATTTTTTTGCCTTTTTGTGATGCCAAAATGGCGACGTGGACTCATTCCTAGCACCATTGAAAGTTTTAGTTAAAAAGGGTCTAAATGTTGGCATTTTGTGTGCAACGTCACAAGTTCCTTCCATGTTGTCGTCATGTTTAAATGGAACAAGATATGAGTCTCATTCCCAATCTACCTATTACACGGCTATTTTATCATGCAAAGATTCATGATTTTACACCTTAGCAACCTTACTGGGCAAAGTCAAATCCTAATATCCACTTCAACATAACATCAAGCAACCAGTAAAAGGAGTTAAAGTGCCCAGCAGTATGTCTGTGGCTAAAGCTTGTGTGAGAGACGCATGATGGGAGAAAGGATAAATTCTGAGCTAAGGAGAGAGAGAACCCCCCCCCCGCTCACTCTAGTATTCCCTTCTGTCTCTCTTGAATTCTTCCTTCAAGGGTTGTCTACACACTGTGCCGATGGCTTGATGCGAAACACTGTGTTGTAATTCGATGTCTTGCTGCTTTCCAGGCATCAGCCAGAGCAGGATCTCCCATTGGCTCCTGCAGCACGGCTCCGACCTGAGCGAGCAGAAGAAGAGGGCCTTCTACCGCTGGTACACGCTGGAGAAAACCACACCAGGTACATCGCAGTGTTCGAACCCCTGCACCGCTCACTACTGACTCTCAAATAATGCCTGCGTTGTCACTGTAGTCAAGGTGATGGAAACTAGTTTGTTATGTCGGGTAAACAATAGACACGGCGTTCTTTTTTTTCTTTTTTTTTTGAGAAGCGCTGCCGGCTTCCTTTTCCGGCACCCATGTAAACACAGGACGGAGCTCCGCGGCCGCCTACCGATCTCCAGTGAAAGCTTCGCCGTCTGGCAAGAAAGCACACTGACAATCTACTGCAGATGATACATTATATCTGATAGAAATTATCGGATAAATGATAAAATATGCATTTCGTGCTCGCTTTGGACATGGAACATTAACACGTACGAACAAGTGCGAAACACACAAAAAGTAAAACACACAAAACACACAAGGAAGCACAGCAGCGTGTCTGCACTGGTCATACCGGGGGTGATACAGAAGTGTGTCAGCACAGCACCAGTCCATTAAGGAGTCGACCCATGCTGCAGATCCAAAGGCAAATGCATTCCTCAGAAGTATAGTGTCTGTTTATTCTCTATTTAAAAGTCAAAAGCTGATTCCAGACAAGCAAATGGTCCAAGATTTCTTTTTATCAACTAACTCACTCTATAGATTCAGGTCTGACTTGGCTTTTCCACTTACGCAGGATAACCCCAGCAGCTGAAATAAAGCCTGTTTGGGCTAGAGCACATGCTGACTTAAAGATGTGGGGTAAACAGGACCTGTCCCTTAACTAAGTTGAATTGAAGGCAGAACTACCGTAATTTCCGGACTATAAGCCGCTACTTTGAACCTCGCGGTTTATACAATGACGTGGCTAATTTATGGATTTTTCCCGCTTTCACAAGCTTCATGTCGCCAAAAAACTGAGCACCGTCACATAATGTGACGTAAATCGAGCGCGCTCAAACTTCCCATTCATTACGGTAATTTACTTTTTTACGAAATTTCTTGGTGTTTCATTCAGTGTACCAAATGAACCTCTAAAAACATTATGCCAACCTTCAATTGCATTATTAGTTCTTGGAATGTCTTCAGCAGCGGACATTATGAACAGCGGACATTATGAACAGCGGACATTTTAAACAGCGGACAATATGAATGGTCACGATTCTGATTACGGTCATGTTGTCACCCTCATCATCAGACACGGAGAAAGGCATATGATGCAGCTTTCAAGTTGAAGGCGTTTAAAAGCCTATTTATTTTTGTTCCAAGCCGTGTTTCGTTAAAGCCTGTGTAAAGTTCATTTGTTTCAATGTACCGGTAGGCACCTGCGGCTTATAGACATGTGCGGCTTATTTATGTACAAAATACATATTTTTTAAAAATTCAGTGGGTGCGGCTTATATTCAGATGCGCTGAATAGTCCAGAAATTACGGTATAGAGGGCCGGCCCATATTGCACGGATAAAGGTGCCTTCATGCCTTTACCAGCAAAAATCCTAGTAAATCCCCTTTTGATGAAGACGGACATGTGGAAAATAATATCGATGAACTGTCTTATAGTGTGTAAAGTCTCCCCAAAATGTCTCCTGTAAACCAGCCTGCACTGGGAATTATCTTTGCCCAAGAGTCCTTATCAATGTTCAAATTCCAATCCCTCTGCCAGTAAAGCCTGAGCTTCTCTGAGTGGCCATACATCGCGTTAGCAGTCATCTTATAAAAGGTGGAAGCTGAATTTTTTTTTTTAGGTAAAAAGCGCTGTATTACATTATCTTCCCAATTGCCTAACTACACTCCCCAAACTATATGTTTATAAGTCGACGAGTTTTAAAGTTGGACGTGAGGTGAGCAGAGGAGTTTGCCTCAGTAATCACAGCAGGGGGGCGGCCCCAAAGAAAGGAAGCACAGTAGGAAAAACACTCTGCTGCCAGCACTTTCTTGATAGACTCCTAATGAGATAAGTAGAAGTAGACTTGTGGTGCAGTGAAATATAAAGTACAGTATATACCTCCATTCCATTATCTTCTACGTTGGAGGAAGCTTCTTGAAGTGTGATATGAACTGGAGGCTGGTGGAGACACATTAAAAAGATAAGGTGGTAACAGCAGCAGTTTTGTCGGAGCTGAATTCCAGTGTATTGTGCTCATTGTTCATTTTGGCGCTTGGTTTTCATTTAGTTTTAGCCTCAGTCTTTTTTTTTTTTTCTTTTTTTTCACCAAAATGTGCATTGGTTTTTAATTAATAAGAAATTTCAGTCTCATTTTTGTCATGCATTTTTTCTTTCTTTCTACGCCTTCCATTTCAAGGCTACACTTGTCGCCATGTTTGTTGTGCACAGTTGCCATGGTAACGGGCTTTTTTTTTTTTCTTCTGGTCTATTGCGAGGTTATTGGAAACCTCCCCTGCACCACGGTCCAGACCAAACAGCCGAACCTGGCTAAGACTAGAAGAGGGGGTCTCTGCCTGCATTGTTTCTAGTGTGGAAGCTTTTTTTCTTTTTTGGATGATTCTGACATTTGGACCTATTTCAGGAAGTTCTGTCACACTCTTGTCATGTTTGTCATGGAGGGAAGCTCCTTTTTAAGGAATATCTCGGTGCTTAATATAGTGCGTACATAGCTAGTGTGTGGTTGAGCGAGAGCAGACAGGTGTTGGCGATCGGAGCGAAGTAGGAACGAGCAGTTCATTTGTTTAGTGGTCGTAAATGTAGGCTACAGTGTAGGTTTCAGTTCGTCTCTGAATAAACATTGCAGTTCCTCAAGACCCAAATCAAGTTCCAGTGTCTTGCTTCTCAAAACGCTGAAGCAGAACTGGTTAACCATCGGAACAGAGCAAAATGAGCCGCGGTAGCATGGGCAGAGCAGATATTCCAAATATTCCACTGGGTTTAGCTTGAGAGGAGAAGCTAAAACATTGGATGACGTCCTGATAATTCTTTAGCGAGCACGCTTGACTGGAACTTGCTCTTTCCGTCCAACAGTAACACGGAAAGTAACCTTCCATCCACGGCACTTGTCATCGTTACATTAGCTTTTAATAACTGTCGACGTGCTGCCAGCATGTTTTGTGGTTTGTTGTGCCTTCCTGTCTAATTCTCTGTGGATTGTAGATTATTTTGGTCCATAAATCTGTTTCTTCCCAGAACTTCAGATAATAATAATAATGTGTGATAAGTTGTTCAGCTCTAGGGCTACTTAGTTTGCATGGCCTGGCTGTGTCTTATTTTGTTTTACAGGATTTAAGCAGGTTATTACTTGACACTTATTTGTTTTTGATTTTAAATCTCAACTCAGGTCAAGTCTTCATGGAGTCGAGTCTTTAGTAAGTCAAGTCCAAGAGCAATCAATTCTCAATTCTTGAGTCTAGAGCTCTGAAACCGTATTACGCCTTTTTATTTTAAAACTATCTATCGTGAAAAATCTGAGGAAACATGTGCAGAGACCAAACGTAACTTTTTTTCCTCGATCAAGTAGTTTTAGTGTTAGTTTTGCTTCTGTGGAGAATGACACATAGTTAGAGGATGAGTCTGTTGTCTTACACAACCTTAAATCCACACTTCACTGCAAATGGTTAACAGCAAAAACAACAGGCGGCCTGCTGGCTTCGGATCTGAACTGTGCATACAGAGATGCGCGCGTGCGTCTGCGCGTGCTGTGTCAACATATAGCCAGGCAGCAGACATCCCACGCCTCGTCCTCTGCGGCATGTTCCTCGGTGGAGCCCTGCCAACACCGACAGCAGTGGAAACTGCTTAATGCTATTTATGGCCAGACTGAGCCCGGCTCAGCCCAGCCCCGCGCACACGCCTCCGCCACTGCTGCAGAGAAAAGTGATGCCCCACTCATGCAGTTCTGATAACCTGGACTGTTGCTGGGCGACCCGGTTAGGCCTTGTTCACAATGCCTGTGTCAGATGAGGTTAAGATGCTGAGGGTGAGCTTCTGACCCTATAATTATATCTAAGCTGTTAGCTATAATGTGGCTTGTTTAATGAGTTTTTGTGCAAATTACACCTTTTTTGTGTGTTTTTCTTTTCTGCTGTGGTCATGATTTGCGACAAGGCAGCATAGTCTTTGTCAGCACTTTTCAGTTGAGTTTATAATCAGAATGTATTGTGGGATTTGCAAAAGGCGAAGTGCATTCTCCTATACATTTGCATGAAGTGATGGGCTTTCTGGCTGTTGTGTGCCGTGTTCAGTTCCTCCGTCAAAACAGCCACAACACACATTCTTACTACATTTTCCCGACTTTAACTGACACAAACACACCTGCAGACTTTCTGTCCCTGAGGCCGTTTGTGGCGAGACTCTTCCTGACGGATGTCCCAGCTTCAGTTGTAAACTTGACCCCCCGATTCTGACGCTCCAGGTGCCACTCTGAACATGCGGCCGGCTCCGTTACCTCTGGAGGAAATGGAGTGGCGGCAAACCCCACCCCCCATCAACACTGCCCCCGGAACCTTCCGACTGCGTCGAGGAAGTCGCTTCACTTGGAGAAAGGAGTGCCTGGCCGTGATGGAGAGGTGAGCTGGCGGGAGGAGCAAGTGCAGTAGATTAAACATGATAAATGGGAGTTCATTTCATAACTTCTCACTTATTTCCACATGGAGTTGAAAGACATATTACAGCCTGTGCAAGAAAGAACGTCTGGAAAATGAGCCTGTGACTCTCGTCATACAGTCTCAAATTTGTTGGCTCGCTTGTATGCGCATACATAAATCCTGTTTGTTGACATCGTCCTTGTGTATTGAAATTAATTTAATCAGTGTGTCTCTTCTGCTATTTATAGCTACTTCAACGACAACCAGTACCCAGATGAGGCCAAACGTGAGGAGATCGCAAACGCCTGTAATGCTGTTATTCAGAAGCCAGGTAAAGCACGAAACCAGGAATGTGTGCGTGAGAGTCATTCAGTGTAAACATTTGCTCTGTAATTGATTTTAGCTTCATTATATAATGGTAATAGTTTAGATGACGGCGCGTGCAGGCGTAGAGGCTCGGCTCTCTTTAATTTACCTAGTGCCTTTTTATTTTCTGCTTTTATTTATTTGTTTTAATTTAACTACACCGATTAGAAACCTTGCGAAATTCCGTTGTACCTGAGAATAATGACAATATCTTTCTGGTCTATTCGCTGGTGACAAAGATTCCTGTATGTTATGACAATATTCTGAATATTACTATGGAAATCTTCCCTAACAACCTTAATCTGTCAGCCATGCATCTTTACATGACCCCTTTATACACCTGATGCGTTCTACATGCATAAGAGTTACAACGGCGAAACAATAATTTGAATAATGGATAAGTTCGGCAGAAAATGTATCCGCAACAATTTAGCAAATATGCCCATTATCCCAGCTTCTCATATGTGAATATTTGCCAGTGCTCTTTTGTGACCAGGGTATTCTGGATCTAATGTTTCTGGGACTCTATCTGTACTTTACAGAACAAACATCTGTGTCGCATCTGTTCTGTGATATGCTCCTTATGCAATGGAATAAAAAGTGATTTCCTTCCAACAGACATTTAACCATCATCGGTTATGAAACAAAGATGTTTATAAAAAGCACAAATAAAAGTGGAATTCACCGCTTGAGGGACCAGATGGATAACAACAGGGACCCACATAAGCACATCACAACATTATCAGTGTGAATGTGCGTCAGTGATACGAGCTGTGGGATCAGATTGTCATGTGATTTGTTTCAGGAAAGAAGCTGTCTGACCTGGAGAGGGTTACCTCCCTGAAAGTTTACAACTGGTTCGCCAATCGTCGCAAAGAGATCAAAAGACGGGCCAACATTGGTAATGTGGCTGTGGGGAGGGACCACAAGTGTCCATTTGAGACGTTTGATTTGCAGTGCACTGCAGATTTGATTCCATCCTTTTTGCGTTAACACGGCTATTTCATGTTTGATAACGGCAATAATGAAATTTTTTCTTATTCCTTGAATGGGTCATCATTAATTAATTCAATCACTATAATGAGCTCGATGACTGTTGGTCAGTCACCTAATTCGATGGAGCTCTAACAAATCTCCATAACTGCTGTGTATCCAATACTTTCAGCTAACTTGTTTAAAACCATATTTCCATCACTTTTAGCTAACCTTTTTCATCTATCTATTGAAATGAGTTTTCATGCAGTCTATTGCAACACGTAGTGTTCAATTGTTACCACTGACTCAATATGTCGATATACACTCCGTAGCCACCCGTTAGGTATATCTGGTACAACTGCAGGTTTTTTCATAGAGGCAATTATTCAAATATTTATTCAGCGGTATGGAGGTTGAATATATGGCAGAGCTGTACAGGTGTACCTAATAATAAAGTGGCAAGTGAGTTGTATTATCTATTTGTTCTCCTGTTAAGTTCAGATGCTCCACAATCTCTCCATGTACCCCAGGTTGGGGATCACTGCTCTCTGAAGTATGTAATGAGGGATATTTTTTAGTTATCCATCATAAATCTAATGATCTGTCCTCTTCCTCCAAGAAGCCACAATCCTGGAGAGTCATGGAATAGACGTCCAGAGTCCAGGGGGACACTCCAACAGCGACGACATTGATGGGAACGACTTCTCCGAGCAGGTATAGAGTGATTAAGGATCCCCAAAAGACGCATAAAACCAGATTTATGTTCCAGACAGTACTGTAGACGACTGGTCTGATGCAAGAGGAGGAGGTCACTTCTCTCTGTGTGTGTTACAGCTTCATGTCTTCATTTTCTATTGTACTGTGTCAGATTATTTATTCACTTATAATTTTTTCCATTTGTGTTTTTTTTTTTTTTTTTTGGATCAGCCTCTTGCCAACCATTCACATCCATCCTTCCTCATCCAAGGCTCACTCTGTTCTTGGACAGCACTCATTAGTCAAACGTGATCATGCATTTTAGATGTTCACGTCAGCTGACCTAACCGATTAGTTTCCCTCTCTGTGGTGAAGCTGTTTTTAATAAGTGAAGCTTGTGGTGTTTGTTTGAAGTTGGACCCTGCGGCCTTACTGGCACGTTACTGTTCTCAAATTCACACAATTAGAAAAATTGCAAAAACACTTGAACTGCTGTTCTTCCTTCATATGATCTCTCAATACATCCTTCCCCAAATATCAAAGGTGCATAGAGATATCTTATTTTTGTCAAGAATTGTTTTTCAAAACTGTTGCCCAAGGCCCATTAGTTAGCAAAAGTTCGCTCTCTCTTCCCGTATTCCTGTAACCGATGGAAACTAAACGGGAGTAATGGAAAGTACCAACGCTCTGTAATATTGTAGAAACAATTGAAGATCGTGTTTCAGTTCAAGCCCTCCAGCTTCACTCCTGTTTGCACAACATGCAAACCCTCCTGTCAAGTCCGCTGAAAGTGAGAGATCCCAGCTAATGAGTAATGAACAAAAGGTGTATGTAATCTGTTTAGCAGTGTTATCACCTAGTGTGAAAGAAGACAAATAATTCTGAATATGATATGATACTGATTTAAATTATAATTATTATTATTTTTTATCATACCAAGCTAAATGGCTACTTTTTATTTCCTCCAGGCATGTGACCTGCCCTATTTTGACAAGAGACCTCTCAGCCGACCTTTTGGCCTTTACCGACTGGAGCCCACCTCGCCAACACAGGTACATCCACACGGAAGCATGACCATATGTTTTCAACACGCCATGTTACTTTTTAGGGAAATAGGATGTGGCTCTCATCAACCTGGGTCATATTTTCTCCGTTTTTGCTGTCATGCCAATCTGTTCTGATCAGAATATTATGCAATTTTGCCGCATATCTTTGTGGCTGTGGTCGAAGGGAGCACTGCTCTCCGGTGCGGTCCAAAGAGAGGGCGAGGGAAATGCACAATCAAATCACACAGAGGTTGAGAGTGGTCTCTTCAACACAATTCTGCTCTGATTACATGTCTTTTAAAAAGCTGTCAGAAAACAGTAATCAGGCGGAGCGTCACCTAAAAGTAGATTTTTATGCCATTGCTCACAAATTTTCTGGCTCACCTCAAATAATTTGCTTTTACAAATTTAAACTGCAGCAGATATTGTAATGTAGATTGCCGTACCTTGCAGGATCATAGCATTATAACATATTGAACATGTAAATATACTGTTCTGGATAATTAGAAAACTGGGTGTTAGGAGCGGCTCTCGTTGCACTGCGAGTGTCCTGTTGTTCTGTTGGGCTGTTGAGAGTTACAAACTTTAACCCTTCAGTAAAGTCACTGACCAGATCGCGATTGATCATTTGCTAAGCCCCGCCCCCCTTTTGTCACTGCAGCTACACCTGTCAAGCTTTCTCCTCTCACACAGCACATATGCAGTCTACAATGGTCACGGAGTCACCACTCAAAAATTTGACGTCATTTTTGAAACAATGCGTCTGATTTCAGACATTTAGCATGTAGCCGGCAACTGTCGGCTGTGCTAGCTGACGGCGACTCTCGTTGGCAGATTTTATCAGCTAACGTAGGACCCTGAGTTGGTTAGAGACGCCATCTTCAGCAGACTTTTAAAAGGGTCTTAAATATACACTTGATGGCTACATAAATAATGTAACGCTAAAAGAGCGAGGCTAAAGCTGCATGTCCCTGGCTGAATAGTCTCGCCATCCTCACCCCACAAATAAGGAGCAGTGTAGAGCAAGTTAGTCCTAGAAGCATGATAAGGAAAAGTTGTGAGATCAGACTGGTAATTTACTGTAACATAACCCTGTTCAGCTGCTCAGCTGACAGACTCGTTTGTATTCTCAAATAGTATGTTTCCACCCACTAACATTACAGGAGGAAAGGATTTTAGGGTGACGACTTGCCGTTGAGTTTGGCAAACGTAATACTGTTAAGGGTAACAAGTTTAGCTGGGGTTCCCCAAATTCAATAACCACCCCAAACTCTGATAGCTTCCAGGACTCCCACACAGGAGGAAATACTACACAGTGGATGTGTTGTTTTTTTGTACGGGGATTTTCAATGTAACCTGTAACCCCCACAAAATAATGTACGAAGCACTTGCTGACCTCCCTGCAAGTAACACTGAGTTACTATTGTAGGTAGTAAGCTAGTTCGCCGTACATGCTAACGATTACGGCTTACATCAGAGCCAATAAACACACTGTTTGATTAATTCCTTACACTTTTGCTCTTGTGTTTTTGGTTTTTGGAAAGGCTGAAGGAAGACACTACCACTACTTACTACAGCCTCATACACAGCACCTCAACATCCAGAAATCCAAAGCTTGACAGGCCTGCCATGCCCAGTTAAGGTTGCTAAGCTATGATTGGACGATTGCTCTTTGGGGGAGGGGCTTAGCGAACAGTTGGTCAGCATGATGGCAAAAACAGAAAAATAAAGTTTGTGTGGGAATTGAGTCCTTCCTACAAAAGTAGAATTCCCGCTTGCCGTTTGATCTCTTGACCACGGTGCCTGGTCTTCAAACTTTCCCTCCCTGTCTCAGGACGACAGCGCAGCGCACAGCGAGCACCAGGACCCCATCTCTCTGGCTGTGGAGATGGCTGCTGTCAACCACACCATCCTGGCCCTGTCCAGAACTGGAGGGGTCCCCAACGACATCAAGACGGAGTCCCTGGAGGACGAATGAACTGCACAGGAAAAGGGGACGGAGGACGCAGAAGAGAGAATTGACGGAGTCGAGGGGGGAAAGAAAACAAAACAAAAAAAAAAAGTCTGAAATAACGCTACTTAGTAAACCTTCTGAATCTGTCCCTCAGCCAGCCCCTGACAGCTGTTCCTTCTTTCTCGGCTTCCCTCCTCCCACAAAGTCAATGTAAACAGTAATGTCCCCCCGCCCTACCTAATATATTGAAACAGCTGGCAGGAACGGGTCACTATACGTCCTCTGAAAATCTTCCACGGAAAGAAGAAAGAGGGGTCTATCCAGGCCTTTAACCCCCAAATCGGTGGCCCTCGTCTGGGATTCGTGTCTCCCAGGAACTCCCCTCTCTCTCCTCACGGGATACCTCTCCTCTTCCTTATTCCCCCTGCCCTTCCCTCTCCAGCCTGGTTGTCTGAGCCGATCCTCAGTCTATCTCACCTCAACCTCAAGAAAAAAAAACATGTACTGTATATATAATATATATATATATATATATATATAGTTCTTATGGTTCTCAGTCACACTCTACCTACCTACATAACCCTCAAAATGCACCCTCCTCATTGTGCAATTCATCGGAAGAGCAGCCTCCAGCCGCTGTCTGGGGAAATATGGGTTTCCTTCTCTTCCTCTGAAGGATAATCAGAAAGGATACTATGAGCAGACAGAACTGTCCAGTCACTGTCTTGTATCCTCTATAGGTATCATTCCTCAGTGGAGGGGCTTTTTGCTTTCCTACAGGAGACCTGCTGTTGGATGAAAACCTCGAGAAAAGTCCACTAAAAAGAAGTAGCCTTAATTTCATACAGACAACTCCACCTTTACTTTTTGCAGTATACAGCAAGTTTAATCCCTGACGATAAGGAACGACAGGAAACTTTTAAGTATGCATTAAAAAATGCCAAAATTAATGTTAAGGTTTATGTCCAGCAGCAGCAGTGGTTGAAGTTATTTCACCTACATTTCCCTCCATTATGTAGCCCAAAATGGCGACTGGATCTACAATCAGCCTTGGTATTTTGCTTCCCAGTGACACTATTGTTAAGTACTCAAGGCTATGAGAATCAATTTAGGGTCAAAGTGATAATCAAGCAAACGTAAGCTATCTAATAAGGGGAATTGTGCTTTGTTTTAAATGTCATCCATGCCAAAGGAAAATATGCTTGGAGCTAAAAGCGAAGAGGCTAAGCTACTGTAAGACTGATCTGAAAATGGTGTTCACGTTCATCCAAAGCGATTTCTACTAACTCCTTTGGCATACGTAGGTCGTTTCTCACGCTCCGTGAAGCCTCTTGAGCCAGCGTGCCGTGGAATGTGGGCTTGACACTACAGCAGGTGTCGGTAAAGATAGGTATTAGCAGCCACACGTATAAAGATAAAATACCCCTCAGCTATTTACTACTTGTTCTGTGACGCTGCCTCTTTATAATAATCAAAAGAATATGCTTTCAGAAGATTTTTTTTAAAATATCAGTGCTTTTAAATTAGACTAAATCCACAATGGAAATGGTTTAGAATATCAGAACATCTGAGGCCATTAATGTTTTTATTGCATCTATATAGCCTCAAAAGGTAAAAACACCACTTTGAAGGGAATCAAAGATATTTGAAATGGTGATATTGGAAATTATTTTCCACTTTTTTTTTTTTTGCCCCGAGTGGAACTTTTTCCGAAACCATATTTGACCTGTGCTCATCGTAATGTCATAAGCAGAGACAAAGTGCTGTGTTCCTTAAGGGTGTAGGTTTCTATGGGCTCACTAAATGTCAAGTAATAGCGCTTTTAAAGTCTGGGACTGATATCTGATCAAATTTGGCCTTGGAGTGAAGAAAGTTAAAATAATAGTTTTGAGTTTGAGTAGAGTTGCATGAGAAGATTGATACAGCCATCATGTCTGTTCGCTAAATATAAAGCCAGGAGTAAGTTAGCTTAGCTTAGCATGAAGACTGGATAGAGCTAGCAGAACTCTGTCTAAAAGGTAAAACATCTGTCTAATAGCACCTCTAAAGCTCAATAATTAACCCATTTTATCTAGTCTTATTAAAGCCATACAAAAACAATTACGTTTATAAAAAGACAAGTTGTGGTTACACATGGTTACGTGCACAGTGACTTCCTGTGCCCTTTTTATACTTTCACAGGAGATGTGTGTTGAGTAGTGAGTGCTAGTGGAACGATGTTCACTTTTGAACAGGGCCAGGCGATCGGTTTTCTTCCGCGTCCAGTCTCTATGCTAAGCTAAGCTAATTAAGCTTCGCTTAGCATAGAGACTCCTCCCTGTAGCTTCATATTTAGCGTACAGACATGAGTGGTATTGTTCTTCTCGTCTAACTCTCGGCAAGAATTTCTGAAAATGTCAAACTAATGCTTGAAAAGAACCCCTGCCTTAGTGATGATTTTGGAGAACTGGGAAAATATTCTACAAAGCAGCCAGGAACTCTCATGTAATTACTCACGTTTAAAATAGTCAAATATGGACATTAACGTTGAATAATCTGGTGTCTGGCTCCTGCTTGTAGAATATCTCCCAGCTCTCTCTAGTTTAGTGAAGCTCTATTTAAATGTGTGGCTTCACTGTGTCCGAAGCTGCGAACACAGTGACCCGGTACTGGGAACTGTGTTTCAAAAAGAAAGGGTTGAAAGATAAAAACTGTATTTATGGTCATTTTCTAATGGTAATGTACAAAAAAGAATGACATATGTTTTGAAATGAAACATGCTTTTATTGTTAAATTAATCATGCTTTTTAATTTCTGACTTATTTTTCCATAATCATTTAAACTGTTTTTATTTTATGTCATCCTTTATTCGACTGAACAACAGTCTCCCCCCGTTTGTGTCTGAAGTAGTAAGCTATTTTGTGAAAGATGAAAAATGATGCACCTTATTTAAAAATCGCTGTTGACTAAGCTTAAGATGTAACCTTCCCTACCTTGAGCCTTCCTTTTAAAATGGCAAACGTCCAATATATTATGGGGCTGGTGTGAAAAAATATTTCAGTACAGCTGCTTCACACACCGCATCATATTAAATCAAAGCCCCAGTATGTGCTGTTCTCTCCTTAAGATAACGACACACCAAACTCCAGAGTAAAATTAAGTTTCTTTTTTTTTTTATGTTGACCTTCCTCTTGTGAAATTACTTAAAGAAATGGATACATTTATAATGACAACTACAATTACATTATTTATTAAAAGATGCTGACTCCCATTTCTTTATAAAATACAATGCCGAGTCATCTTGTTCCGTACTATTGAAGTGAACTTGCCTGTTCGGCAGGCCGATTGCTCGGCCTCTGCTATGGCTGCTTGCAGCTTTCTTTCGTGAACGAGCTGCACCCAGCATGCTATTCAGAAGTGCAACAGTTAATATTGGCGGGTCGCGTCTAGATGGTCGTAATAGATTTGCGAAAACTCACGAGATTTCGCCATTCAAGGTCAATGCCTAACCTCAACCATCTGGTGAGAGTTTCACAGATAGTGTTACCATCTGGACATGACCATGTTGTAGTGACAGATGTAGAGTTATATGCGGTTTTGGTGAAATATGTTCCATATCTGGAGCTGTAAAAGAACTCGAATACTTCTGGAAATGGCAGAGATGGAACCCGGGGGCTAACTCCCTGTATGATTGGCTACAACTGTCTTACTTTTAAGTAATGAGTTATGAGGTGAACTAATCCTTTAAAAAAAAAAAAAAAAAGAAAAAAGTGACACTCAAAAGACAGAGAGGAGCAAACACTATTTTGTTGCACTGACTCGCACAACACTATTTGAAAGGAATAGTCTAACCTTTTTTTTTTTTTTCCTATGGAGTTTGGTGTGACACTCTCACTATACAAAGAACATTGTAAGTCAGAAATGGTGAAATAAGTCGTGCGCGGAAGGAAAAGACTACAAAGTGTGCATTTAGAGATTAGTCTCTCACTAAGACACTTTTAAATGAATTGCCTTAGTGTTTGAGAGATGCCATGGCCCAATTAGCAAGTGCAAGTTTCAATCCAGCAGTATTTTATGTGCGTGTTCAAGCTTGACAGAAATGTTTATGGGATAGAAGAAAGAACCCTCAGGTGCTCAAGAAGATTCTGTGCCGTGGCAAGAGAAAACTGGAAAACGGATGACTCTTTCTAACATCCTGAAATCTGATATAGATTTTCCCCACCTAATGTCGTGCGTACTGCAGCGGTCGTGCTTTCTCTGAAGGGGTGTCCTCTCGAGGTGTCAGGGTCAACATGTCTACATGTCCTTCTGTGTCCCCAGTGAAATCGCCATCACTTCATCCCAATATAGCTCTGAAAAGAGGACTGAATGCTGTTGTATCAATCTCAAATCTAGTTATGTTCAAAATTACTGTATTGCCCATTTCAGAATTTAGTGCCTTTTTTGGACAGTAGACTGTTCTGTAATTAAGATGTAGTATATATACATTTTTTTGTACAGTTTCTTTGTTCATTTTTTTAACTTGTGTTTATTTTTAGTATGATATATATATATATAATGTACAAGAGAATAAAGCTATATCAATGAGACTTTCTGGGTTTACTATTACTATTGTTAGTGACAAATATTCAAATCTGTACACAGGTTCATCACACATTGATAGACGGAGAACAGAATTACATTTATTTAACAAAATAAAAAGCCGATTTTGCTTTTCATCGTTTGTCTTCATCTTTAAATAAATAGGCATTCCGGCATAGTATAAAATATCTTATTTACCAGACAAAAATTAATACTATGACTTCCAAACAACAAAATCCCTCAAATAGCCCCATACACAGTAGAATTCAAAACTCAATAGTGGAAAAAAAAAAAATAATAATCCCAAAAAACTGGCACACATCTATTTAAAATGAAGTCACTTCCAGTCAATCTTGACACACTTGCTTGGAGACAAAGCTGATTAAATATTTTCAAAATATCAGTAGAATTTGTCAGTAAAAGGGAGTGCAAGTATTTGATCGAAGAAATACACATTCAAAAGCTAAAATAAGCTCGTTAGGCAGTTTCCATCCCATCAACAGCACTGAATTTGGTGGTTTATCACTAAGGCACATTGGCTGAGTAGTAGTCGTAATATTTCAAGGCACAAGAATAAAAAAATAATACCAATAGGTATAAAAAAAACAAAACAATGTGCAAGTCTATCCAAACATGCAGCTGCATAATACATTTTGAACAGTAGAAATGTGAGCACATGAAGGTGTTGTGTAACCTTTGGAGTCTCAGGGTGCACAGTGAGCCGGAGAACTTCAGAGAAGTTTAACATTTAACCCTGTATGCAAGTGGCCGAACATGTCTAAAGGAAAAATGTGCTGATTTTGAGCCAGCCCTTCGATTGTAATCCGTGTCATGTGTTCAACCATTTAAAAGAAATTAATTGCAGAGAAAGCGTTGTTACTCGCATCTACATACTTAAAAACATTCACATTTTCTGTTAAAACAATATTTTTCTGTAGTTTTCAATTACTAAGTACATTAGGTAGGATACAGTCCTTTAATAGATGAGTGATGAACAGCTGATCAGGGTCTTGTGCTGCCTGAACTTACAGTAAACAACCAGCTGCTGCATGTGGGTGTCCAGCAATGAGCCATTTCGCAGATTTGGAGCCTCAGGAGTTCCACGACTTGCGGTTCTCTCCTCTGCTACGGCCGGTTGATGCCCCTTCGCCTTTGGCCAGAGCGGTAAGGGCTGCCAGGTTCGGGCTGGATCCAGACAGGTTGGCACTGCGGCGCTTCTGTTGATGGCGACGGCGCTTGCCGGCGCCCCGGCTCACCCTATGTGGCTTCACCAGCACGCCGTAACCAGGGTTACAGTGGAAGTAGTGCTTGCCACCCACTGAACCGTCATTCTTTCCTGGAGAAAGAGACAAAGGCTTGTCTGAGATTCTGAGTTGTGATTGATGTAAGTATAAAAGGACAGTGACTTAATGAATGTGAAATTGCCCAACAACACACACACACACACACACACACACACACACACACACACACACACACACACAC
>CALSBV010012075.1:5767098-5783300 GCA_943590825.1 Bovichtus diacanthus | reverse complement strand
ACGTACGTGTCTGTGAGAGGGAGAATTGGAATGCCATTTAAAACAAATGACATGACGATGTTTTCAATGTTGCCGATATAGTAATTTACGACTTCCTAGCCGTAATACATCGAGTATAGTCGATACATCGGCCACCCCTACAATAAGGTCAATTAAACCGGATTGGATGCTGTTCTACTCACCTGCTGGTACTTCCAGTTCCACACCAACCCAGGTACCCTCTGCAAAATCTGTGGGTCCAACGTAACGGACAGTGCCGTTCTTATTGTTCCCCACGGTCACAAACTCCCCTTCTTTCAACCAGTCAGGAAGAACTGCCGCTGCGTCTCCTTCCTCAGAGTCGGAGATAATTTCCAAGCTTTCTATCGGCACGGAGAGGTTAAGTCCTGCCCCGAGGCTGCTGGCCCGGTCCACCTGCGCAGGCTCATCCTCGCCCACAATGCGCTGAAAGGACTTGAGTTCTGAAGACTTCACCTTCTGGATCTTGAAAGGGTTTGCCAGTGAGGCATCAGGTTTGGAAGGCTGAACGCTGGACAGAGAAGGAGCTGGGTCTGAGGAAGCGTTTTGAGATGCATTGGCAGGTTCCTCCTGTTGGACTTCATCTGTGGATGAGGATGAAGTTGGGCTGGAGGTGTCATTTGAGTTCAAGGCCTCAGAAGTGGCTTGTTCTTCGGACGAAGCTAGTAGAACCAAATCTCCGGATGGGGCAGGAGCTGGAACCAAGACTTCGGACACAGCTGGGACTGGGTTTGGGGCTGGATCTTGAGCCCTGTCGCAGGTTATTTGGTCTTGGATGATCGTTTCAGACTGACTTTGACTTTCTTGTGCAGACGGTTGTGTTTCATAGTGGAGGGACAGATCAGCTTCTGTCTCGTTGGTGGCAGCTAGCTGGAGACCTGCTGTCGGAGGGTCCATTTGTGAAAGTTCTGTCTGTGGGGTTTCATCCTCTTGTACTAGCAATGAATCTTTAAGCGGCTCAGAACTGTCCAATTGTTCCGATCCACTATGGTCACTTGTTGAGTCTTGTAGTAAGTCTGATTCTGCGACTGCATCAGGCTCGTCTTGCTCCTTCAGCTGGACTGATGGAGACTGATCTGGTTCTTGTTGACTCAGGTTTGAATCTGGCAGAGTATCGTCTGGTTTGGACGGTGGCGAGTCATTCCTCTCTTCAGCTACTTTATCGTCCAACACCAGAAATGACTCCTGCGGCTCCGATTGGTCCACAAGCAAAGACTCAGGGTAAGTGTTGGATTGGGTCACTTCATTGTCCTCTTCCTCTTCATCTGGCTCGTAGACGTCGGACGGAGGCAGGTCCCAGCTCAGTGTGTAGACTTCTGCCAGCGTTGCTGTCGACATGCTCGTCGACATGTATCGGCTCGGTGAATCGCTCACCGGGCTGGGGGTGGAGTCTTCTGTCTCCCGGATGATTTGCGGCGGGAGGGGCATGGATCTGGGGCTCTCCGTTTGGAGGTTGGGAGGAATGATTTCCTCAATGGGAACCTAAGAGGGAAAACATGAAAAGAAGGTATTGGTGACAAAATGCAGCAAAAGGATGAATCTTTGAGTCTGAGCCCCCACTTTGATCCTTTTTTGTTCAAACCCAAACCACTGATTAAAGTGGGTTCATTGTACTGGCTCAAGAAACTATTTTCTTAGCCTTTAGGATTTACATTACTGTACAAATCGGTTTGAATTACTGATTTGAATTCACTTAAATCTGCACCTGATTTTATAGGGGTTGGGGAAAGAAAAAGACAACATTGACATCACCTTTTAAAGTTGATAGGGGACACTTGTAAGCAAACAGTTGCTTATTTAGACAACCGGCAGACACGAAGAAACATTAGCATTTATTTGGAGTCATGTCCACTTTGAAAATGTTCTGTCTCAACCAACTGCTGAGGGAAATATGTGGCTCTTTAGCTGCGAAATGCTCCGCTATGTTCACCAGCTAGTTGCTAACTGTGTCCCGTCTGTCGTTTAGTGCTGGCCATGGAAGAAAAATCTGCTTGCTGCTGCTGAAAACAACGTCGATGAGAGCCATTAAGAGTGAATCTCGATATCATTTTCCACAGGATTGTGTTACGAGTAAAAATGAAAACGCAACTATCCAATTTTCATCGCCACATACTCTTATGGGCGTTCTACGACCATATTAAAATGAAAATGAAAAAGCCATTTGACATTTAACTTTCAAAGTACCTTGCCGTATATTGGATTGTACTCAAATGTTAACTCAAATTTGAAAATGAAAATCCAATATAAACAATGCACGACTTTGAAAATGAAATGTCAAACAGCTTTTTTCATTTTCATTTTCTTAGCGTTATAGAGTATACGAGTATGTAAAAATTGAAATATCAACTGGACTGCTATGGCCACACCCTGCATTCCCGGTACATATAACAGCATCTGGGGTCGGAGAACTTACTGCCTGCTGATGTTTGCTCATGCCCTCTTCAACACTGGCTGACTGCACCATGATGCGAGGCAAACTCTGTGACAGGAAGGGAATTAAAAAAAAGATGCTCAGTGAATGACATTTTCAATAAAACAATCTTGAATCTCTAAATTAGCACAGAAAGCTCGTCAAGCAGATTTCAAGATGTAATCAAGAGCAAGTCGGTGTCATTTCAGTCCGCTTCCACCTGGAGATTAGATATTAATGTACGCCAAACCTGTTCATTATACAGTGTGCATGAAGAGGTGATTAGCTGCTGCGAGGGAATTATAAAGCTCAGGCTTCAGCATGACGGTAAGACAGAAACAGAGCCTGTGGGGAAAAAGTTAATCTACGATTGTAAAAAGATGACAGATACTGTAGGCTGAACATCCTGCGGTACTGCTTTCTCTGGCAGCCTCACAGAATACTAAACTAGGATAACCAACTAGGCCAGTTGGCCATCTGGGACAATATATTAAGAATGCACAGACGTGTTGTTATCACATATAATCAGTGACGTACATCAATATATTAGAAAAGGAGAAAAATATTGAATATATTGGAGCGATCAGCAGTCGGGATGTTAATATGAGATGAAGAAAGTGCAATGAAAATATTTGTTCATCAGATCACTCGGATAGATAATCATGATAAACTGCTGAAAGAATCAGGATAATAGCGCCATAATTATAATCGTGGCCATAATCATTTATCCCTATTCAGTTACATCTTTAACTCGATATGATCCGTCAGCTGATTCAATATTGTGTGCGATTTGCTTCTTAACATTTTCTCTAGTTTTTGAAGAGGGTTTGAAATCTTGAGATATTTTTAGGATGTTTAATAAATCAAGACAATTGTTCGACGGTGTGCTTAACAGACACAGTCACAGGATATTAATCAAGGTGATTGTTTGACTCATGCATGCCTAAATGTCAGACTCTGAGGGAATTAACACTTCATTCTTCAAACTCCGAGGATCGAAATTTAAGCGGTTTGAGTCGGGCCTCCTGTTCTTTTGCTGCGTGCCGAACGACAACCTACATTGACAATATGTCTGCCGTCAGAGAGCAGGTCAAACACAGCTATCCTATCTCTCTCTGGCTCAGGACAGGGAACCTGCAAGTCAACACAAACACATCAGGTGCACAACAATGGCTGCCTCGTCTGGAGGATGCACCTTGTGTTTTCATCGAACAGATGAAAAAAAGATCAAGAAATGTAGCCAGAAGAAGACATCAGTCAGATCTGTGTTAAAGGGACAGTTCACCCAGACACTTTTCTCTGTAGTGTATACAACTATGGTTAAAACTGTGTGGCGTAGTGCAGTGCAAGGATACATCGTATGGACACTATTTAAACATTCATCTTTTAAGAACCTTGAGTGGACAATTAACAGTGTCCTACGGTTGTCCTCTGACAAATTTACTTAACATGCCGTTTTAATGCTGTTATTTTAATTTACGTAAGTTTATTGGTTATTTTTGTTATTGTCGATTTGCTTTTTAGTCAAACTCACCTATTTTATTTTTATTTATTATTCTTTCTTCTGTTTTGAGTTGTTTACAGATTGTGCTGTTGGGTTTCCCATGATATTGTTTTGTGAAAATTTGAATTAAAGTCATAAAAAAAAAAAAAAAAAAAAAGGGACAGTTCACACCAAAATCTAAAATACATAATTCCCCTCTCACCTGTAGTGTTATTTAATAGTCTAGCGTGTTATTGATGAGAGTTTACGTGTTAGAGATGTCGGCCTTCTCACCAATATAACGGAACTAGATGACACTTTGCTTGTGGGGCTGAAAGCGGCAAAAAAAAGGAAGTGTGAATCTACACATGGGGCGTGAGGCTCGTGCTCACTTGTTGGCAGGTGTAGTTCGGTAGAAAGAAAGTAGTTCCTGCATAAAAAACTACTCACAACAAGCTCTGCGGATTATCTCGAGTAACTGGGTCATAAATAAATCCGGTAAAGACACATTGCTGTTGAGTTTTTAAAATGTGTTTTTCTTTGAGCCCCACAAGCCGACTGAACATCCAGTTCAATTATATTAGAGAGAAGGCCGACATCTCTACGGCCGATATCTCCAACACTCTGCAGCTCACACCAAAACAATCTAGATTGGTAAATAACATTAGAGATAAAAGAGGAAAAATATGGGTTTTAAGGTAAATAGTTCCTTTTAAGTCTTTTGGAGCATGTGCAAGTCAAGTTTCAAGTCTTTTCAAAGCTACTCTCAAGTCCTTGAGGGCAAGTCACATTACAAGTAATTATAATCAATCTATCCACTGGTGACATATAATGGTTGTTTTTTAGCCGGGTGTTGAGATCAGAGTTACAATCAACCACTCATCCAATTTACAAACACACACCCGCCTGCTAATATTTGCAAAGCTCCAGGCTTTTGTTGCTGTGTTGACCTTTCTGAACATCTGTGGCAGGCATGGTGAAGTGAAGCACTAATGAGAGCGATGGCCTCAAACAATGCACCAACAAGGCCCGGCGGGTTCCCATTCCACCGAACACCATGGCACGCGATTTTCCATGATTAGCTTCCCTCCGCCGCTCAAGGTGCTAATCAGTCGAATCAGATGCTGTAGTGTTTGGCTGCAATGACAATCTGCAGACTCCCGGGTCTCGGTGGCACATGATTGAGGATCAGCGAAGGCGGAGGTGGTGAAGGGCGACAAGGTTCACCTGCTCCTAATTAACCCTCCTCTAAACACAGCGTGCTCCTGTCTCAGTAGGGGCTGTTTGTGGAGCTTCAACAAACATTATACAGCAATCAACTACGTTTGTACTGCATGTGCTGATTATTTCAGTCGCAACCCGGGGAACTCAAGTAACGCGTCCGTGTGTGTGTGTGTGTGTGTCAAAGTGTCATGACTCAGAATGACAGTTTATTCTTAAAACAAAGCCTGGGATACCAGAGTTTAATGGACCATTTAAACTGTGCGTTTCACGGACACCAGACAGTGCCAAAACACAATGAGTGGTATTCATTAATGCTGTTAATAATACCGTTATGTTATTTGTTAATAATTGTTATAATAATATTGTTTCTCCTGGTGGACTGTTCCATTTGTAGATATGTTGTTTTCCAGTTTCCTTATAGTCCATTAACCAGTAATGTGACTTATAGATCACCAAAGACACTAAATATGTAGGTCATACTTTAAAACTAGTTTTTACAATCTCATTTTAGTCTCTATTTTTCAAAAATAAAGCAGCAAATGGTATAGCCTTTCCATGCAACAACCTCTGGGTCTGAAAAGTGTAGCCAATGAGGAAGGTATTCTTTCAAATGACCAGCAGGGAGAGACTCCACTGGTTGCAAAAAGAGGTCAGATTGTATAGAAGTCTATGAGAAAATGACCCTACTTCTCACTAAGCTCAATAAACACTTTCCTAATAAGTTTGCGGTCTCAAGCGCTACTTTCAAGCCTACTTCAATACAGCATGATGTTCTTGTTGAGACGATAGAGCAGGGTCTGTTTTAGGGCGGGGCTACCTTGCAAGTGACAGGTCGCTACCACGAGATTGTCCGGCCTGGGTGTTCAGCGTTCCGTTATACTTATTCCAACCTTTTCCGTTGATCTGAAAGCCAACTTTCGAGGCTTAAATACGGTCGTCCACAAACTAATGGGCGACACCTCGGTGACTACGTCCACTTCTTATATACAGTCTGTAAGTCTTTCAAACTAATTCAAAGTCAACCAACTGTTAAGTAGATTTTGTATTTTGTAAGAAGTTATGATGCTCACTCTGACACCACCCTGATGAAGGCAACATTAATGAATCATTTGGTGAGTTTATCACCTACTCTTGAAAACTTCTGAAAACCACCCATCTTGGGCCCCGCGGCATTTGTACACTTTTTCCGTTCATTATTTGTTTTTTTCATCTATATAAGCTGTTTCCATGGCAACAGAAGAACTAGGACTAGCTGCTGATGAGTAGAGGGGATATTTAGATTCATCCTGCAGTGATGCATATAAACTTATCCCTGATAAGACAGCGAGCAGAAATGCACAGGATTAAATCCCGAGAGCTCTGAGCTGACTGAATGAGTGTACCTGCTGATGGACAGCTGTCTGGTCTCGACCATCTTCCTTCCCACCAGGAAGCAGTGACTTCAGCAGCTTGGGTACAGCCATCACTGGAGGGAGATAAGACGCAGCAAAGCCTGAATGCGCTGATGAATAAGAGAAGGTTTCAGGAGAAGAGATGGTGAAAACAAGGGCAGGAGGAAGAAGGAAAGCAGGAAATTATTACATTTTCGAGGCAGGCAGGTAGGGAAATTGAGAGATATGTTGGCAAAGAAGAAAAACAAGTGCCAAATTGAGATTCACAGCAAAAGAACAGATATAGTTGTCCACAGGCTGAAGCAAAAACAGAGCGGATGACATCAAAGGCAGCAAAAAGGGAAAGATAATTCAAAGCCACAGAAGGAATCCATTAGGAGATAAAGGTTTTATCAGGCTTACCTGTCTCTGGGTTCAGGTTCTGGGATATGGAGCTGGGCAGTGTGCGTCTAGATGAAGGAGGCACAAAAGAAAGGTCCTGGTGGCTCTCCCAGCCCTACACACACACACACACACACACACACACACACAGAGAGAGAGAGAGAGCGAGAGAGAGAGAGAGCGAGAGAGCGAGAGAGCGAGAGAGAGAGAGAGAGAGAGAGAGAGAACGAGAACGAGAGAGAGAGGATGATACACATGTGGCTTAAAGGAGCACCCCAGTAATCTGTGACCTTTAGCAGCCTCTATTTGGAACCAGAAAGAACTGCAACAATACTGACAGATCTCTAAAGCAGTTATTTCAACAATGTGTCCATTACTTTTAATGAACTATTTCAACCATGTATCCAATACTATTCTGATCATAGTTAATGCATCATTTAAGTAGGATGACTCCACTTCGTTAAGTCTTCAGTCTCCATTAAGGAGACAATCTTGCAAGTGAGAAATAGAGAAATGACAAACAGAAAATTCATACGAAAAACAGAACTGGAAGACTGAGACATGACACATAAATGGATAGAAATGAGAAGATTAGTAGACAAGATTTGTGTGTCTCACCTTGAAGTCATTAAGCCTATGAGTGGAGGAGTACAGATCCAGACTGCTGGCTGACAGCTGATTAAAGGGTTAGAGCCAGGGTGTCAGTGAGACAGGTTAACACCAGGGAGACATGAAGAAACAAAACCTGAACCCCAGAATACAAAAGAAAGCCTAAAATAATTGACTGTATCTTGTAGTTAGCAGTAGTAAAGTAGTAAGTTCAGCGTGGTAAGAAAATGCAAAGTTAAGTTTATGTAAGTGATGTTAGAAGATGTATGACAACACAACTATACATAAGATCTTAGAGAAGAGTGAATTATTGTTAGGGCCATTATAGAAGAAAAGAAAGAACACTCTCTTACTCGGTTGATGTTTGGAGAGCTCAGGCAGCGTCTTGGAGCTTTCCCTCTGACTGCCAGCTGTTCCTTCACAGCCACCTCCTACACACACAAACAAAATGTTGTTTGTTGGAAACGCCATCATTTTGTTCTATTTTTGCATGCTTTGTATTACGCGGATTAATTAGATTTATTTGATTCTTTTTTGGCTGGGAGGGAAAGAAATGTTCCAATTCTGGCTCTGGATGACATTCTCCAAAAAATTGCATAAAGAGTGAAAAGGACAATGGAGGATTTAATGTGCTCATGCATTGGAGAAACATCAATCACGGGAAAACATTTTTTTAAATGAGAGACCTGTCAGACATAAGGTATTCCGAAGTGAAGTAAATAATGCTGAATACCAAATGATTTGCTGTGGCTTTGAGGTTTGGATATCCATAGACGAGAATCACATCTCAGGTGTTCATGGACTGTATTTGCTGACCTGTCTGAGTCTGTCCAGAGTGAGGATGTTCTCCACAGCCAGGACGCTGCGGAGGTATTTCTCTATGGCCGCCTCGCTGTCAGCTGACTGGTCGTCCTCAGTGCTGGCAGCCAGTCTGGCCAACATCTCCCTGTCCTCTGGACCATGGATGTCCTGTGGAAGCATGGAGGACAGTGCAAGGGGCAGGGTACTACTTAATGTGTTCAAAGGGATAGTTTGGATTGTTTGAAGTGGGGCTGTATAAAAGGGACTTATCCATCGTCAGTGTATTATCTGCAATACATGGCGGTTGGAACGCCACCATTTTTGAGAAGCAGACAGGAGTACCAGCATGGAAGCTAAGCAATGTACTGCTGTAGAATATTTTAACTGTTTTATCTTTATCAGACAGCTGCTTCAGAAGGGTAGCTGAAGCTGTTATCTTTGCTCACTTCAAAGCCACCACACTCCTTTGATAAAAACAGTAATTTTACCTCTCAGAACACGGGGGTTGCTGGTCTACTGCTGCCTCGGTTAGTTAGTTTGTGTTATTGGGTAAACCAGTGAAAATATTCTACATATAGCCTACACCTGCACTAAAATACGTTTTGCTGCAGCCCCCATCCACAGCAGTACATTGTTAAGCTTCCTGCTGTTACTTCTGTGTTTCTTTAAACTGGGGGAGTGCCAACCGTCATCTACTGTAGGCAATACACCGACTATGGATAAATACCTCATACAACCCCACTTGTAAAAAATCCGGACTATCCCTTTAATGCCAGACCCTGACTCACCCTACCAGGGTTTCCTTTACTTAGATTAAAATATTTCGCTTTCCTAACAAAATGTTGATGAACAGCACAAAAGAACTTGTCATTGTGGTTCAGTTTTACCAATCCCACCTTGGTTGCAACATCCACCCTGTCTGAACATTTGCATGTCATGTACGTTTAAAAAAAACAACAAAAAAAAAAAACATAGATGCACAATAAGTACACCCTGCTCTTGAAAGGTGGTAGGTCAAGGTCAATTTCTAGACAAAAAAGTGCATCAAAATGATGGTTAATTATGTAAAAACCAGGTTTCACTTATAAATGTGGGTGAATTAGAAAGTGACATTGACATGGTCCGGTACTTACCCCTGGAATGTTAGAAACGATTTCAAAGGTGACTCCACAGCCAGGGATGGTGCTGCGCTGAGACATCCTCTTCAGCAGGCTCTGAGCAAAACCCTGCCACACAAACACACAACCCCTTGTTCTTAAATGGACTAATCCCTGTATCAGTTGACAAGTGATTATGTGAGGGAGAAAGCAAAAATGCCATTGTGTCAGACTGCTCCCACCCATCATGCCTCGGGGGCCACCCACCTGTCTCCCGCTGACGTTGACGCAGATGCGTTTCCTGAGCACCAGCTGCATGTGTGCCGGGTGGCTCAGCTGCACCACTGTGCTGACAGTCAGGTACACCCTCTGCTCAGCCGACGCCACGCGACTCAGCTGGGGGCACTCGTGGACCGTTGAGTCCCAGGAGGCCTCCACCTTCACCTAGACCACATTCAAAAGCATGGAAAATGAATGAACGGCTAAAAGATCCCTGACATCTATCGTCCAGGTGGTACATTTGGAATTTGCAGAAAGAAAATATGTAACAGAGGTTAAACTGGTCAACTTACATCTGGATCATAGTGTTTAACAATATGAAGGTCAAAGAAGTCGTCATCCTCCTCCCCACTGAGCAGCGCGTCCAGCCCCCCCGCCAATGGTGCTGAGAGACTGGACTGGAAATCATCAGCTGCAGGTGAAAAAATGTAAATAAAATAAAAAAAGGCAGAAGAGAGAGAAAGACAGTTATTAAGACGGCAGAGGATTTTGCCAAACTACGAGCACAAAAAACGGTGAGGAATGACATACCACTGAGATCCAGGAACAGGACAGGAATGTGCGTTTCCATTCCAGGAACAGGAACCCTGTGGAGAAACAGTGCAGTCAGCACACTGACCAAACACCTGAGGTACAGAGGGGCTGACAGCTACTGTATCTCCACTCTCCTTAGTTACACAACAGCTGTCCTCAAGCAATTAACACTAAACTAAGTGGATCTGGTGAGTAGGAAACAGTGGTGGTTTGAGATAAAACATCAAATTAGGCTTCTCTCTGAAGGGCAAATGTTTCTGCCCAGAGCTCAACAAAATAAGAGCCCAGGTTAAAGTCACAGTATGTTTGTTGGATTATGATCATAACAAAATGGTGATGGAAAAAAACAAACTTGAATTTCGGTGCTATTCAGATCATTTAGTTCGGTAAAAGTAGCAATATGACAAGGTAAACAGATATTACAAGTAAAGTTTTCCTGTTTCCAAATGTCACTGAAGTAAGAGTACATAAGAATTATTAGCAAAATGTACTTAAACTATCTAAAGTAAAACTAGCGATTACGCCCTTTAGAGTGTTCAATTCATTCTCCTTAAGACACACCTCTCTACTGGCGCTCCAGGGATGCCGCTGCCCGCCGACGGCACCAGAACAGCATTGCGTTCTTCGGTGAGTGTCAGACGACATTCCAGCAGCTGGGACTCCCTTTCTACATCGTCCTCCGACTTATCTGCGCACACGCACGCACGCGCACGCGCACGCACACGCACACACGCACGCACACACGCACGCACACACGCACACACACACACACACACACACACACAAGTCAAGACCTCAAAAATGCAACTGATAAAACATTTAAATAAACGTTCATTGATGCACCTACTTCTGATCTTAAACGTGGAGGGTTTTTCATTGAATGCAAATCAGGGATTGATTAACATGTGAACGACCTGACACTGATAAATATGTTGAGTTTTTCAGTTTTTTGATACATTGTTTATATAGTTTTACACAGAATATTGAATATGCTATGGTAGGGCTTTATGATCGTTCATTATAACAGTCTGTTGATAGTGATCGGAAGTGTGTTGTGATGATAGGATCATATTGTGTTGTCATTGTCCAAATGAATGATTTCACACCAATCAAAAACTGACTAAATGAGTTGTATTAGTTGTCGTTGCTCAGATTTTTATCTGATGTAATATGTTATAACATTTTATATCATTGAACTGATATTTTATACATATTATTATGAGTATTCAATATCTTGATTTTCTTCATAGCCCTATTCCATACTGTATTGTAGCTACCCACAAACTAACAGCCTGTATGAGCATCCTTCTAGACCACGAAAACCTCCAAACTAAGTGAAAGAGTCAGTGCCGCTCTGTCGACATCAGTAGCTCAACATATGATCACTGTCAGCTGATCCGTAATCAATTAATAATTACTCAGATGCTTCCTATTCATCCACATGACTGCTCTTTTGGAAGTGCTGAGAAAGGATCTATATTTGCTTCATTGTGGCTTTATATTAACGGTGACTTGAATTGTACATTACCGCCACTTGATTATGACAAATTAATGAAGAAAAGCAGTACTTGTGCTGTAAAATGATGCCCTGGGAAATACATTTTTAACAAACTGAATGTGAGAAGTGCCAGTTGATTTTTCACAGCTGAATTACACTGATCAGTGGGAGGAAATGACATGTTACCATAAAAAGTGCATACTGACAAGAAAAGGACTGGAAATATTGCCGCTAAACATTCAGGTGATCGATTTTCTAAGTCTGATCTAAATTGCTGTCTCTCCTGTGTTTATGAATTAAGAACAGGTTAAAAAAAAAAAAAAAAAAAGGATAATCTTTCCAAGTTCCTTAAAAATCCTAAAAAAAAATGTGTTTTGGCAGATGGGAAATTTTTATTTTGCCAGGATAATTTTTCTAAGACAACAGGTGAAAAAAAGTGTTTGTTGTTGTAATACTCATCTCGGCCAGAAGAGGCTGAAGTGCACGATTAGCCTCTTGTGGCCGAGATGAGTATAACAACAAAAACAAACGTCAATGTCATCTTTTTTTACCTGTTTTCACAGAAATGTATGGATAAGGAACTCCGAAAGATTATCCACGCAAAAAAAAGAAAGAAATGTTCAACCTGTTCTTAAGTCATAAATACAAGAGAAAACAAGTTAGTTTAGACAAAGAACATGGATCACCAGATTTGTTTTTTCTCATTGCTTCCGTAGAGTTGTGTTCAGAAAATGCTGGTTTTTTTTAGGCTGTTTGTGTTTCACAGCTGTACCTGGTTTAGAAACGATCTTCTGTAGCTGCTGGTCCAGATACTCCTGTCTCTGAGTGAGAGTGACCAGCCACTGTTCCCTCATCCTCTCCAGGTCTACCTCCTACACACAGACAGACAGACAGACAGACACACACAACAGACAGACACACACACACACACAACAAACAGACAGACAGACAGACAGACAGACAGACAGACAGACAGACAGACAGACAGACAGACATCAGTTGTGCAGAAACAGCCTTTTGGATTTCACCGCTTGTTTACTCCATTATTAGCAAACTATCATGCATCTTCCTTTTTATAATTGATCTACCTACTTGGTAGCTATCCATTTCTTCATCCCCACCCTGCAATTTAATTTGAGAGAGAAACAGTAAAAGAGTCAAACCACAGAAAAAAAAACTTGCTATTTAGGTCAGTAAGGGGAAGTCTGATGAATTCAAAATGTACAAAATGTATAATTCTCACACACACAAATTAAGCATGAAGACCAAAGATTAAGGTAATTTCAATTTCCATAAAATCCCTCGTCTAACATCTCTCCTCCTCACCCAATGTGATTCGCTGCCTTTGGAGAGACGCATCTGTCGGATCTCGACGTCTCCAATGGATACAGAGAGGATGGAGGCGGCGATGAGGGGCATGGTGCCCGAGTCTGGTACTGGACGCACCTCCACCTGGACTCGACGCGACTGGCCCTGGAGGTACAGATTTATATATGACAGGATAGTAGTAATGTTCACTTCTCGGAATTTAATCCCGAGGATAGGACAATGGCCATGAAGCCAGATAAAAAGCAACAAGTAGGTTAATCAGTTAAAGTGACAAGAGACAGAAACTGGAGCTGGAAAACTCCAGACTAAAATTGTATTCTGAACATCTGTCCACATAATAGAAAATAACCTTCAACCAGTGTTCCTATTTATGTAGAAAACCACAAAAAAATATTTGATATCGGTGATACCTGTCTGAGCTGGAAGACTCCTCCTGTGCGTACGTCTTTAGCAGGAACAACCTCTACAGCTGTGAACTCTCCTGCCTCGTTCAGCTCCATCAGCTGCACCCACAACTCCAGGTGGCGGGTCACCTCACTCCACCTGCAGGTACAGCACGGACACGCATCAGATCAGAGATTAACATTATTACATTACAGGTCATTTAGCAGACGCTCTTATCCAGAGCGACTTACAGTGAACTAACTGGAGCAACTCGGGGTTACGTGTCTTGCTCAGCCTAACCACTAGACCACTACACTACCACCACCCATACATATTAACATACGTATGTTAATACATACCTTTAAACTTTATGACAGTTTTGAACATATTGGTGTTTTTGTGGATAGGCCTATTGGTCAGTTTCACCATTAGAGGGTGAAACAGACACTAAAATCATGAACACAACTAACACTATAGAGAAACATGTTCATCAGTTATTGGTTTAAACAATGATTACGTCATAGCTCATATGGCCAAGGTTATTTCGGAACTATTAAGGCAAATCCTCAAAAACATTATTATTTTTTTTTTTTTACAAGCCATCTGTGAAGTCATACATTTGAAATTAGCAGTACTGAAATTCAAGCTCAATAAATGTCTGTCATTCCTGTGCAAAAATATGTAGTATGTTCAAGTCCTACAGGAGACAAACGGATGGAACCCAACATTTATGATAACCCACCTCTCGGGTTAACAAGGCCTCATTTTTTTTTTTTTAAATTGAACTTTACAGTGGAGAGCTGTAAAGCATCTGCATTGGCTCAATCACAATTTTTTATAAATCAAGTCTGATGACTGCATGGTTGTATGTTTGTGTCAACGCACCTTTCTCTGAGGGTTCGGGTCTTGGCTTGAATCACTCCGAGGTCCCACAGTGCCAGGTTCCTGCGATGGTTGGCCTGCTTGTGGCCGTACACTTCAATGGCAACCGCCCCCTCGGCCAAAAATTCCACAAAGTCCTCTGACACGGGTACCGACAACTCCTAAAAAGTTATTAAAATAATACATATTTTATTCAAATGTACATCTTCTTATCCTGACAGCAGTGAAGAATAAGCTCAAGTTAATTGTATTGTTTGTTTCTCAAACGGTGTTAAACGGAGTAAATAAGTGTTTGTGATTCTAGACTCAAATTTCCAGACTTCGCCGTAGATTTATTAGACCTTATTTGACATTAGAGTACAAATAGCTCGATGTTTGTTATGTAAATTAATGGTTTTAAAATCCAACTGTTAACACGTTTGTTACTGTCTCACTATGCATGTTATTAAGTTGCCAGATAATTTGCAGATGATCATAGCAAGGTACTGTAGCTCATACAAATGAATTAACACCCAGACAAGTTAAATGCACAGCATATTCAAGCTGCAATGTTAAAGCAGAGCAATATCAATTTAAAGAACAGTACAATTCACCAGGGAACTAGAAAAGAGAACCAACGTACATGACTTTGCTTCATTGGATGGAGTAAAACATAAAACATGCCTGTAAACACTATTTAACAAATAACTATGAATTAAGTCAACTATTAATTAGTAATCTTACATTAAAAGAATGCCTCACACAGTTTTACGCATTTGGAACATTTTGGCGGCCTGCTCCAAATGCCATGAAAAACACTGATGAGGATTTATGATTAATTTATTTTTAAAAATTCTGAATTCTATACTTTAGAAAACAGGAAAGGGACAATTGTCCAGAAACACAAATGTTTTCCATATTCTCTCTTCTTTTTTCCATACTTATCCACACCTGGAAATTACTAAAATCAAATTCCATACTTTTCCATACTGTGTAGGAACCCTGTGCAACATGGAAACCTCCAATAAAAAAAAGTTACCTTGGCGCTGTCAAAGACCACAGTGCACTGAGGGTCTCTGGAGGTGGAGGTTGAGCTGCATGGCTCCATCTCTGGAGGGATGAACACAGACTCCTGCTGCCCCCAGAAGTGGTACTGACAGAAGACAAAGTTGGACAGGTGGCGAGGCAGACCATTGGCGTGGAGGAGTTTCACCTGAGAGAGAGAAGATGAGGAAATGCCAACACAGTTAATGACACACAAACACTGTGAAAGTTGCCGACATAAACTAATTTTTTTCTGTATTTTAGGGGAGCTTTATAAGCGCGTTGGGTCTGTTCAATTTTAGTTTGGCTCTCTCCGTAAGTCAAGAAATATTGTTTACACACATGTAGAAATTCGTAGCAAAGACATTCCGACTTTTATTTCATTTCTTGTTACACTTGTCACATTTCACAGTACAGTGAGTGGAAGGAACTCACAACAGAGAGAAGTCAACAATATCTAGAACTATTTTCCCACTGCCAACATTGTCAACTGAAACACTGTTGACGCTGAACAGCGATGGCATGTAGGAGCCTGACGTGTATGTCAGTGAGGGGAGGTATAGGATTCAGATCATCAGGTGAGCTTTTCCTGAATATCTTCCTGCACTTAGCTCATTCAATGATAGGGTTGTTAATGAAGCTACGTTTGCACGTTCTCACCACACAGTCCAGTTTGCGCTCCTGTGCATCTCCGTCTGTGGCGCTCTGCTGAATGTCAGACTGTCCTGGACCTTCCTGCTCGGAAACCTCTGTACCCCGCCACACCTCCACATGCAGCCGACCTGCCACCTGACACACACACACACACACACACACACACACACACAGTGTATATTATTATATATATATATATATATAT
>CALSBV010012075.1:5723707-5748707 GCA_943590825.1 Bovichtus diacanthus | reverse complement strand
ATGTCTTTGCTGGACTATGGCGATGTTATATACATGCAGACGTCTTCGCAATGCCTTTACGTGCTTGATACAGTCTACCATGGAGAACGGAGATATATTACCAACGATAAAGCCCTTACTCAACATTCTTCTTCATATTCTCGGGTTAGACGGTCTGCTTTGTCCACCTGTAGATTTAACCTTTGGCATATTCTTTTTTTTTTTTTTTTCTTTTATCCTTGGTCTACTTCCATCTTATCTACAGATCTACATCCTTCAAAAAAGTATGGGAAGTTATTGTCTGCACTCGCAGGACTCATTTCTACCATCTTATGTCCCTAAAGCCAGGACCGCCAAACATTATTTGTTTTTAGAATATGAATAGAGAATTTTCTGCTTTTCTGTCATAGCAAATTGATTGTCTCCGGGTTCAGGGGAAACAACTTGCCTTTTTGGCTGGGGCTCAAGAAACATTTAAAATCAGTATCATCAAGTATCATTTATATAAGTACATTGATAAAACAGTGTGTGTGACGATCCTGTTAGGTGTCGATAGCTGATACTCAGTGTGCATGTGTGAGCGTCTCACCTCAGACTGAAGGTCCATGAGTGTGTGTGTGAGGATGATGTTGAACACAGCGTGGGATCTGCTGCTCTCTTCATTCATATTTGTGGCTGCCACTGTGCGAGATTTATTTCCCTCCGACATCAGAGACTCAATGTCCTGTCAAAGACACGGACGCGACAAAACAAATACACGTCTCGTCTGAGCCCATACTTGATGAAATAACGCGTTTCCCTTGGCAACACAATGTCATGACAGCAAAATCAGAGCAGAAATCCGACATAGTTCATAACGTACCTTGTAGCAGGCCACAGCCAGGCGAGACAGGCCGTCAACATAAGGCCCCATAACTTTGTGCTCTCTCACTCTCAGCGCTTGTCGATTTCTACAGAAAAGAGACATTTCCTTCAGTCACATTGTGTCTCAACCAAGATTCAGATCTAGAGCAATTTTATATGTTGAAGGTAAGATTCATAGCTTTAATCAGACTGAAGTCTCATGTGACTGCACAGCATTTCACAGTTTACAGCATAGAATCCCAAATAAACTGGTATTTTCTTCATGAATGCAGGCTGCGCTGTGTGCGGCTCCCTGATTATAAAGCGAACTACACCTAACAGCTCCTCACCCTTTGGGGTCGAGCAGGTCTCGGACCTTCTCGTTGTAAATCTCCATATAGGAGACCTCCACGGTGAAGCTCTCTCCCTCCCGGGCCTCCTTCACAGTTCTGCTGAACAGGGAGCTGCAGAGCCGAGGGATCAGACCAGGCTGCTCCGCTGTGCCCATCATGGTGTACGACTTCCCAGAGCCTGGAGACACACGCAGACACGCACACACAGACATACACACACACACACACAGACATACACAGACACACACAGCTAGAGTTTACAAACCCAAATGTCAAGCAGAGAAAGAACCGAACAATTTTAAAGAGGAAATAGGAAGAAAAGGAGGAAATAGAATCAGTTGCTGGCTAAAGAATTCTGTAAACACAGCACAATGAATAGAACTTCATAAGCCGCTCGCAGAGGTACCATTTACATATATTAAATAGAGAGGAAATTTCGAACAATGGTCTTTAGGTACATGCTTCTCTGTCAAGACATGGCTGATTTCAGCGATTTGGAGCTGTGGAAGCAAATGAGAGAGAAAAAAAAAGTCTCAATCACACAGTAAATGAATACAGATCTGGAGAGTACAGCTAATGATTCTAAAAAAGATAAGCTGTACGCATGACTATGAATAAACAGATGTACCACAACACTTTTTCAACAAGTTTTCATGCAAATTCAATATGGATGAATTAATACAGAGATGGTTGTGAGTTGGATGAGTTAGCATTGCAAAATGAGAAACCCTCAAATGCAAAGCAAATGAAAACGTCCGAAAATGTGATGACATTCCATTCCGTGTCCAAGTGAATGGCAGTGTGGTAACATTTGTTAGAGAGCAATAGGTGAACCAAAGTCAGAAAATGATCCCGTGAACACGGACGTTCCCATGACGTTTATATAGATAGCTGTTAAAGATAGCCAGCAGAGACTCATGCTTAGAGAGCCAAGTCTAACAACATGCACCAATGGCAGACATCAGTCTGGAGTAGGGCTGCACAATTAATTCAATATTAATCTCTTTAACGATTTTGGCTTTCCACAATTAAATGAACTAATCGACTGCGATATTAACGTTTAACATGCATGCTCCGCTGATAGAAAAACTTTCTGTAATGTTGCAGCTGCAGTCAGACTAGAAGAGTAATACACAACAGAGAGCAGACGGGAAAAACGACAATGCACTCAATTCAATGTGAAAGTGAAAGCAATTTTGGGTAAAAAGTTTTCCTACAATTTTATATTCTGCTTCGAGGAGATGCACTATGAATGAGAACCAGTTTTATTTTTGATGCAAAGATTTGTACATTAACAGCTCAGATGGAGGGACTCGGCCATTAATTGAACTGTCCTTTGGCGAGACACTGAACCCTAAAGCTGCCGTCACATGATAGGAACTGTTCTCTGCGCTCACCACGTTGTAGGGCGCAGAGCCTTGCGGTGAAGACAGCTAGTTAGTTTTTTTTCTAAGGTTACCGCCCCTGCTTGCCTGTGCCGCTTCACACGGCCGTTATCTCATTGGCTGCGCTTTATAAGGTCAGCGGCAATCGAGGTCAAAGTTGGAATCATTTTAACTTTGAAGCGAGCGCTCGGTGGCAATTTTAGGCGGGCGGCAACGCTCTCTCTACAGGAAAACAGCGGCACAGCCAGCGCAGAGCAGTTCTTCTGCTGATCATGTGAAAGCAGCTCAACTGGACACAGCTTACTGCTTGAATAAGATCCCTGGAAAAGGTCGACATACCTCGTTGACCTTTTCAGTACCTGCCTTTAATTAATAGATTAATAGAATTTTCTCACAGCATTTTTGACTCATCACAGCAAGCAAAGCAAAGGTGTAATGTCACATTAGTGTCACCGATAGCTCAGTCAATTTAAATGTTCCATGTCAATGAGCACAACATGAATAGAACGCAGGAAGTACTTTTGTTATTTGTCAAAAATGTTCTTAGTGACAAAGGTCTATTATTGTCTCCAGGTAAGACAGTCAGCCGCCGTCACCGAGGCAAAAGGTAAGAAAAGTCATACTCAACTGCTCGTTTATTAGACTCGCCTCATTTATATGCAAATAGGGTGGTATTATAATAATATTGAAAATACCTCTCAGTATAATGTGGGGGAAAATGAATCATCTCTCTAAAACTGTTTGAACAAGAACTCAATATACTATCTGCATGACGTCAATCCTAGGAGGCATTTGGTAATAGTATTTAAAAAATGTATATTACCAATTATTTTGAGATTTTACAAAAAATAAGATGTATTCATTAAATTCTACTTCCCATGTCTTGGCATTTTGAAAGATTGACTTAAGACATTTAAATACCAATTAAGGCCTTATTTTTAGATCAATGTATCCAATGCCTTTTAAGACTTTTTAATGAGCCACGGGAAAACTGATAGACAGTCCTTTATTTCTCATTCCCAATGTTCTCCAGTTAATACAAACTCAAAACCTAATATACGTTTACCTTTTGTCTTGATAAATTAAGTGTAATGTCAATTTCAACAGAGCTAATTCCACCTGTACAGCACAAGGCATTTCCCCCAAACAAAATGTTAAGCGACCACAAATAAAACTCAACACTTCCGTCAGAATGTTCGCAGTATTTAAGTAAGTGTTGAAGACTCCCCTTCATAAGTAGGCTTTTAATGTGAAAAAACATTCAAAAGTGATGAGCTGCATAGCTTAAGATCGATCAAGATTAAGGCAAAGAAGAAACGGCTAGAGTATGAAAACATTATTTCAGTTTAAAAATAGAAACTCAGCAGAGTGGCGAGTTTAATATGACTCTGTTACTGATGGAATTACACGGTCGCTTATGTGGGACAATTTATGGCATAACATTATAAGGTTTTTTGAATATCTAATGTCTTTAATTTTAAAAAGCTAGGAAGCTTTTGTAATCAGAAGAAAGATAAACTACAGGTGTGATTGCACCTTCACTGAACTTAATATCCTGTGACGACACATATACTTCTGGTGTTTGCCAGTTGAACTGTTACCGGTCTGTCCGTAAGCAAAGATGCAGGCATTGTAGCCCATGAAGGCATTGTCCAGCAGACTCTCACCAAGGCACTGGAACACTACATCCTGACCTGCGCAAACATCAGAAAACACACTTTAACATCTCAAAGTACAAACTGCAACAGAAACTCAAGAGAAGTTCACTTTCGTAACAAATCAGAGCAGAGGAGATGCTAAAGAGAAAACAGAAATACAAAAACCCTTTCTTCACATGCTGACATGACTTGCGGTTCTCTCTCGTTCTCTAAGAGACGAGGCCCAGGATAAAAGGTGGGCATTTTGCTCCATTATCTACTATTATTACCCCACAAATTGTCAAGAAAACCCCTGGCAACGGTTTTGTTCTACCCCTATACAATCTTACAGGACCGCAGAACTAATCTAGGAGGTAAACAATGTATGACTTTTCTTCCCGCCCCCTGAACTCTCCCTTTCTTCGACTCCATAAATAGTCCAGAATATCCGGAAACATTCTGTCAGGAGATACGGTGAAGAAATGAGTCACCAAGCAGTGACGTTACACACAAGCTAAAAACAGAACCAAATCAAGTAAGAGTTCAAAACACAGAACCACTGTGGAAATGTACCAACCTGCAAACTTGTCTTTTTGAGATTCATCGATTGACCAGAAGCAGTGGTCATAGGCAAAAACCTGAAGAACACACGAGACACAAGAGAGTGGATTTAAATTTACAATTTACAACTAATGCATGGATAGTAGGCAGGATGAGCATTCAACCACCAAATGTTTACAATGAAAAGTTCACAGAATTTATTTGTGCATTGCAAAATTGCATTGTGTAATTTAATACTCACCTTTGACTGATTTCTGAGGGCAACAGAGAGAAAAAATGAAAAAATATCAATTAGGAATTGGTGTTTAAATAAACATGAACATGTCAACCAACCTAAAAACTATTTTATATCTTACTGTCAGTCTATCACAGACCTGTGGATTTAAACACCAGAGGAAACACAGCAAGGCACCTCGCCAAGCCGAGGACATGTGAAAATATTTATCACATGGCAACACTTTGACCTCCAGCAAAATTCATTCAATCGGACATTTTGGTCCTGGTAAGAAACATTTTTCAGGATTCAAAGCAAAGCAAAGGATACTTTGCAGGGAAAGCAAAGCAAGAACCCTGAGGGCTTTTTATTTTTTAATTAAAGTCTGCAGAGTCCTGACTCAGCAAAACTCTCACTTTTACACAGTTACACACATTTACACCTGGAAGTGCCCAGGCAGTAGTTGTTCAAACGTAGGGTATGCCTAGGGTTGCAACATTACGGGAAGATTTAACATTTCCAGATGCAGATAGAAACAAACCTTTCACCATATCATAAGCAGACATAATCCACTTACCAAATAAATCAATTTATTTGTCAAAAACATACAATGCGCCATGATGTGAGGTAGCTAGCTAGCAAGTTAACCAATAGGGAACGGGAACATTACTTGGAAAATGCGAGTTGACAATGTGGCTTTGTGCAAACTAAGGGTTTAAAGTGAACAGCTCATTTAGAAAAGGAATGTTTTACAATAAGGTATGAATGGAAATAGAATAATTAAAACTCTATTAGCATGCTCAATCAAGATACATGCTACATAGTAACCGCTAGCTTGCAAAAACTAGCAGTAGGTATTAGCATGTAAAGACGTTATGAACGGTGTACTTTGCTTTAGGCTACTATTTGCTTAATTAAATTGGCATTAAAACTTAAATATTGCGCACAAATTCCTGAGCAAATGTTAAGTCCCATTGGAAAAAAAATGCCCAAACCTTTTTCAACCCTAGCTATGAGTCACTTCTTAATTCTTCCCACCAACATTTTCCCAGCCAGTGTGGAGAGTCTGGCACCAACAACCCTTGGTTCACAAGACTGCTTCTCTAACCTGTAGGCCAAAGGTTCCCAACCTTGGGGTCACAAGCTTATTTTAGTTGGTTGTTAGATGGCTCTGGGATAAGCAGAAAAACACGTTATACAAATATTGTCTACTTTTCAGCTCCAGCTTTCTTTTTCTTGCAAAGTACTTAATAGTTTCTGCCTCTAGATATCCTCTAATTAATTAAATGAAGCAAACAGAGGAGAATAACTGGTTGAGCCGTTTACAACTCTCCGTAGGCAGCACGTCACGAGGGATGTCAGTAGGCATCACTTTTCATACATCATGAATAATAATAATAAAGAAAAGAAAAATCAGCTCTTAGCTACATGGATTCATTACTAAATGGGCCGAAGGGATCAAGGGGCCCCTAAGGCAGATGAATGTAGTGACATTTCTTATTGGAAAGAGCCAAGTCATGTTTTTCCCCTTAAATACTAACTACTATAGGTCTCTCTGGATGAGTACTAACTTATTCAAATGAATAATATGTCAATGCTGTGACCTGCTTTGTCTTAACAGTTACTTTATGTTCACTAACTGTTCTAAGGCAGTTCAGAAAGATACAGCAAAAAACACTGCAGGGCAGAAACAGCAGAGCTAGCAAATACTGAAAAGTCAGTGGAGTAAGAAAGGAGAGTTTCAAGGATACAAAGTCAAAGGTGTTTTAATTGTAGTGAAGCTTAAAAATCCGTCAAGCTGACTAATCCTCTTTGGCTCATTGTGAATCAAGTGGAGAATGTGACACAGCATGAAGACCCAGAGAGCCTTCCAGTGTCCCCAAGACACAGGCCGAGCCGAAATCTCTGCATTCTTACGAGAGCACTTTTAAAACACACTCACTGCCTTTCATGTTCATTCCAGTGCAGCAAACAATAGTATCCTATGCATCTGTCAGCAAACACATCACCACATTCCAGTGAGCAAACATCAAATTTAATTATCAAACACGTTCTATGCTGCAGGGCTGCTTCATGATGTTGTCCATCAGCAATGTAGCATTCATGAAACCAGCACTAGTCACACCGTGTCGGTAAAAATATGATTCTGTTATACTTTTAAGCGATGATAAAAGCAGCTATAGTCAATATTGTTTTATTAACAGCAAATCACATGATAAAAAATGATCCCCCAGCTCTGCAGTACCACTCGGCTTTATGGAGCGTTTTAGCATCTTTAAGCCCACAACTTTTTTGTTTTGGTTCAGAAACACCATTTTCATTAGTGTAGTTTCCAGCTGAACCAGGCAGTTGTTTTTATAAAAAAAATAAAATAAAATAAGAGCTAAAAAAGATTTAATATTGGACTAACATGCATCTGGCCAGAAAGACGTCTTCAAAGGAATGTTAAATGGCAACTATTTGCTAACAAATTTGCTGTATAAACTTAAAAAGGTGATACAATGCCAGTGTAGTGTTTACAGCGTGTTCCCACTGCTCCCAAGTGGCCAAAAAAATCTGTTATTGTAGCTTTAAATCTACATTTAGCAGTTTACTTATTTTATGCTCATGACACAAATCATTTTTCTGCAAGCCGTACGTTAGCAAGTTGCCTTCATAGGATGTCAAGCATTCAGTCCTCACATTGGACTGTGAGCTAGGACATCAAACTACTATATAGTTTTAGAAAGCTGCCCCATAGATATGAGCTGAAAACCAGCTAGAATACAGACAAATGTTGCATCACAAAAAGGATTAAGGAATTACAAATTTCCTTAATCCGAATTTCCTACAAATTGAAATTGTATTTGTGGTGGTCGCCCACTGAGGGGGTTGGGACTGCAAACGGTTTTGTCAAGCAATCTGCATTTTCAAACTTATTTCCACACAGCCATATAACAGGACAAAATACTAAACTACAAAGTTGAGTTGGCCACCCAAAATGGGAAAATGGGAGAAACGCAGATCATGTTTTGATAAGATCTATCATACTTAAAGATAGGCACCCAGTCTCCAGGGAAGACTCCTTTGAAGTGTGGTTCCATATATAACTCAAATCACACAGTCTTCACTCAGGGAGAAATATCAATTTGGGGTTGAAAAAAAATAAAAGACTGCAAATGTAGTCATGGCCACACACACTGGGGGCTGAAACAAGGCCTCCCTATGTGAGACTTGGCTGGTCCATGAAAGAGTAACATTAAGTCCAGTCCTCTCCTGGGCTGGCGAGTACATTCCTGAGATAACTGGCAGAGCCTCGCAGCTCCAGGGAGCCACTAAAGGAGAGGGAGGCGGAAGGTAGGTCAGCAAGTCTATGACCAATGACATACAGGCCTACACAACTACACAATTCCAGATTTGAGCAGTGTGATAATACACCGCCCTTCTGGGTGGATTCTGTATATTACAAATTCTGTACGTTTTCAAGACATTTGTGATGCCATAAACAGATCAAAGTGGGGCTCTTATCAAAGCAACGTTTAGATAAGAAAGGCTCACAATTTCTGTTTCTATTTCTAAACATTAATCGGCAGGTGCTGATATATATTCCAGCAACAATTCAAAGTCTGTTTACAGCATGTGCAGTTAAATCGGGATCCATGAAACTATAGTTGTACAGGCCTGCTGGGCTCCAAAGTTATGAAAGCAGACCCAAGGCTTTATTAATCCCTACCGTGTTGAGGGTCTGACAGCCCCTGCTGTATTCGTGGTTGCAGCCACCAAGGGTACTGAACATATTAACACCTCCTGAGGCTCATGCATATATTCCGTTAACTTGTCAGGCAGTGAGCTGACTAAGCACAAACCTTGTGGAATTGGCTGGTGAGTGACTCGCCCAGCAAACAAAGCTTTTCTGGAACACAGATTTTGCTCATAATAGAATACAGTCTACTGGGAAACTAATCAAGAGTGCCTTGATGCAGAAACTGATGCTTCCCAGTTTAAATACTTGCTCAGCGGCTGATCAAAATGAGTTTACTTCTCCCACTTGCGCTTCACTAAGACCTTTTGTGCTGCACTGGGATCATGGAAGTGCCTGTCTGTGTTGCAATGAGCCTGTAAAACCTGTTCACATTGATCCCCAAAGGGGAAGCATACCACTGCTGAAGCATGTCAGGGCAGAGGAATAGACACATGCAGATTCATACACACAAATGCATAAGATTACTATGAAATATGAGAGTCTCTCTTTCTACAAAAACAGAGATTCATACACTGTGTTACTGGAGGGGATTGCCCTCAGGCATATTTCCTAGGTAACCTGAGAAGGGGCAAAAACCGCCGGAGAGCACCTACCTGCACTGCTCTGACAAACTGCCTGGCTGACTGCAAGGAGGGGAGAAGAGGACTTTGTCAACAGCAAAATACCGGAGACATACAACACAGGCCCAGTGGCACGATTTCAATTTAACACAATCAATGCACATTTTGCATCCACATGTCATTTTGTTACCATTTTGATGCATTAGACTGATGCGAGTTCTGACATCATAATATTAAACCAAAGACGAATGTCCCTACTGACTGGACTGGAAATGTAATTCTTAAAGTCCTAAATCTTGACATTGTCCTCTCCTTTGTTATTTCTTTAACTTAAGGCTAGGCTACCTGAGCAGGACTGAGCTGGAACAGACACGCCTTTGGTAAAGAGAAGAATGATGCAGGAAGGACACAGAGGGAGGAGGAATAATGGAGAGGAGTAATAGAGGGAGGAAGGGTGGGGTGAGGCTGAGATCTGAGCTTCTTCTAAGCAAGTGGGTGTTAACTTGACGGGCTAGTTAGTCTTTATAAACTCTTCTGCCAGCAATCCCGAGGAAATGAAAGAAGTTGAACTCCTATATTGTAATACCTGTATGAGTCTACACCTGAATTGGGCAAAACGCCACTGCATAGCACAGAGTTCAGTTCCAGGTAGTCCAAGTCACGTGAATCGGTCAAGCCCAAACCTCTGGCATAATCATAAAAGAAATGTCTTAAGTAAGAGACAAAGCCAAACAATTTGTGTGGCTAGCCATGGTGACCTCACTGTTGATAGCCCAGGACCAATGAAAGAGTAGCACCTGCTACCGTACAAAAAAATGAAATGAAATAAAAAAGTATATGGTTTTGCGCTAAGTTAGTAATAACGTGATGAACTAGTGTGTGAAACTCTGCAGCTTACCGGGAGTCTCCTTTGTTCATGTTGATGATGGCCGGATGCAGAACCGTCTGGTTGCCCTCCATCTCCACCACACATTTTGTCTTTAGGTCTTTTTCTGGATTGAAACCAGGAGAAAAGGGATTTCTTTTTGAATGAAAACATGAAACATGCTTCTCCCTGCAGCACCATCAGTACCAGACTGTTGACGAGTCAATGGGCCATAATATACCAAATTTTACTCCAAAAAAAAACAAAGTCACTTTCGCAAAAGGGCTCTCCAACCATCAAAAATGTACAGTGAGAACAGTTTAAAGAGTGTGTACTGTATATACTGGTCATCATAACTTTCCTTAGTAGTCATTGACACAACTGTCATCACAGAATAGCAGGTGACATTCAAAGTGTGTTCGTTCGTGTGTGTGTGTGTGTGTGTGTGTGTGTGTGTGTGCCAGTTCCTTGTGATTGTAACACATGTAGCCCAACATGGAGAGGGAGGAAATAGTTTCCTTAATGGTGATTCATCCAGGACTTGCCTGTGCAAACACTACAACCACTTTATGCCTCCATGAGCAGACAGTAAGGAAAAGCAGGGTCATAGCTACTCTTCCTCATTCCTATCTACAATGCCAGGTTTCAAAAAAAAAAAAAAAAGGCAGAGAGAGCACTGGAATGTTGAAGGCGATGCGTGTTGTGAGATTGTCCAATGTTACACTTAATTAGGTATGTTAAGTGTATTATGCGAGTGTCCTGTCTGTAACTTTGTGTCATGTTGCTGTTGTGTCTTGACCACGTTTCTCTTGCCTGGATGAGATTATCTGTATAAATATAGATTAAACTATAAAACCTATAAAATATAGGTTGTTTGATGTTGCTGCTGTTCATGTATAATAGTACATTTTCTGTCAGGATGTGATGTCACTGTCCTTTCCATATTTTTCCATTTCTACTCCGACAGCACTCCAGCCAAAACTTTTCCAAAGCTGGGCAGAATAGACTTTTTTTTTTCTTTTTAAGAGCCTGCCTGGAAGAAACAAACTCTGTAAAAAAACACAGGAATTAAGCCTCTGTTTGTCGAAAAAACACAAACTGTCTTCACAAACCAAAAGATCCCCTTTGGAGCTGCGCACAATGGTGGAAAATGCCTCCGTTTGACCCGTGAAAAACAGACTCATAAGTGGACGCATGGTCCGACTCATAACTGGAAGTCACAAGGTTTTCTGACTTTATACTCACCTCTCCTGTTCATTGGTCGCACACGAACAGCGACCTTTACATTGGAGTCATTGAGGCTGTTGTCATCCATGGCGCCACCTGACCTGAGACGAATGAATCAATGGAGACAGGTCAAACAAAACAAAACAAAAGAAAAAACACTTATACTCTGCGCGTACGTTTTACACCTGAGCAGAGCGTCATTGCGCGAGACACACATGTCTGTACATTAACACAGTAAGCTAGTCTCCTGCTTATTAAAACACTATTCGCACTAAAAACCCAACTCAAAGCAGCTTTTAAAATTAAAATAAAAAAACGTTGACGAAGACATAACAAGCTAGAGTACAAAGTACACTGTGAACTGAAGTGAACAAACCGTGTGGAAGAGTGCGCAGTTTTCCTGTCCCGACTCCCACAGGCACCTTCAAGTACACTCAGCAGCTAGCCTGGGACGCTAACGAGAGCTGGAGAACAGCAAACACACAGAGAGGGGTCAAATGTTTTCATAATGACTGCGGGTAAATGTAACTGACCACAGCACAGTGTACTGCGAAACCCTTGTTTCCATTTGTAAGGCTTAAAAAACACACTTACGACAGTACACAGTTCATTCCCTCGGCTCCTCCACCTGTTGCATTTCCTGAAACTTCCCTCAGAGATAAGTCAAGCCATGTCAACTCGCAGCTAAAGGGATTTGCTGTGAGATTTAGTGAGCTTCCAAGTTCCCCAGTGCGCTCTGCTCTGCACACACTTGCATCGCTGGTTTGAGAGGGAATTCAGCGCCACAGTGTGGATCCACATGCATTACAAGTCTGTGCTTTTCCGTCAAGGAGATTTGTCCAAAACATGTTCAGAAAAATAAAGTTAAATAGCCTCACTTAATGCTAGTTAAACGGACACAACAGTGGCATGTCAGGACCTTTTAGAAACTTTAATAATCAGCCGTTTAATACGGGAAAATGCGCGTTTACACTATTTCACGACAGTTTCGGTCGCCGTACGACAGAAGCCGTGTTTGGAAGCAACGTGGAGTTGTTTACTGTTTCTGACAGCCCTGTCGGCTTAAACACAGATGTAATTCTGCCAACAAGCATCCACCCGTTGGAATTTGAACGGTGTGCCTAAAGGAAGATATGGGGAAGCCAAAGAAAAAGAGTGAGTGTGTGACAAGGTGTTAAAAATATCTGAAATTACTTTCTAAACGGGCCAGTCTGGATTTAGCTCGTGGCTAATGCTAACAAGTATTCCCAATACTCATAACATGATGACAGCGATATAACTTCTACTGCGTATAACTTCTCATTTTTAAAAGCGAGTTGTACACATTTTCTTCCGTGTTAAAGCCTGTATTCAACCAGTTATTGACAATGGCTTTTTATAAGCTGTAACGTTACTGTTGCTCGATATATTATCTAGCTAACATTCACGTTAGCTGTAGCTGGATCTTTGGCTTTTTGAACTCCATGTATCTGCATGGAAGTACTAAAGAACTAGTAATCTCATTATATTGATTGTCTTTGTTAGGTGATCTCAGCCGAGCTGAGCTGATGATGATGACCATTGCTGATGTCATTAAGCAGCTGGTTGATGCCCACGAAGAAGGCAAAGACATCAATCTCAACAAGTAAGTCTTCCCCAGTGTACACATCCACTACATACTACACGATCCTTTCATTATAGTTATATGCAAGCTGTATGGATTAAACCCCATGTACAGATTCCATTAGATATAACGTAAGTGTGTTTTTTTACATATTTATAAAATCATTTACTTTTTCCTTTTGATTTGAGTGCAGTGCTGAAGAATGATAAATAGAGTCACACAGTAAATTATGTCGATTGATCATGTAAGTCTTAATGAATATAAATACGATAAATCCAACACAGTGTGTTAGATGCACCTGCTGGCATCATCTTAACGAAGCAACTGGCAGTGAACTATTATTTGTGTTTCTGGCAGTTTGTCAATACAATAAACATAACATCAACATAATTGATGTGTCAGGTCTTCTTGGAGTGTCAGAAAAGCTTAAACTGTTTTTACATGCGCTCCGAATTAGTTTGAGTATTTAATGTATTGTGCTGTTATGGTATCTTTTGCAACCCATTGATTGGAACTTTGTGCAAAACTTCTTTTGAATTGTACTTGTATGTCTATTATTAATGGGAGGATTACACATGACTAAAAAGATGCTCTCCTGCTATCATGTTCACTAGACCATGCTATTTTTTCCCCTATGCTTCTGTTGTCAAAAGAGTCAAGACCAAGACTTCAGCTAAATATGGACTCGAAGCCCAGCCTCGATTGGTAGACATCATTGCTGCGGTCCCACCACAGTACCGTCGTGCTCTGGTGCCCAAACTAAAGGCCAAACCCATCCGTACTGCCAGTGGGGTATGTAGCCCTCATCTGCAACTCTGACCTGGGGTCAGCAGTGTTATGCTGAGCTCTGTAAGGCTGTAACCAAACAGTTGAAATGCAATGGGTGCATTTAGCTTACCGGTAGTTGCTTGAAGTTACTTCGGACAAAAAAAAAAAACATACAATAACTTGTCATAGACAATGCAACATCCCTGCAATATGTGTAATGTGATCGGCTTAAGTATCGGGTATTAAACTTCAGAGTTGATTTTAGTTCATGCCATATTCTTGATGGTGGAGCTCAGTTTAAAAAAATAATAATCATAAACAATCAGTGTTTTGTAAAGAATGTCATCAAAACAACAAGAAATGTCAAGATCGTGTCCATACGGATTACATTCAAGAAAGTCATGTGTTTTCTATCCAGATTGCAGTGGTGGCTGTAATGTGCAAACCACATCGATGTCCACACATCAGCTTCACGGGCAACATCTGTGTGTAAGTAAACAAGTGTCCTCTGCAAACATTTAGCAGATTTTGAGGTTTTAATTTCTGGATAAAACCATTAGGAGTATTTTCCGGTTGTTATTGCTTATTTAGAACAATTATTTTTTCACAATCGCATGTTTATTAATGTGTTTTTCTTCTCTTAATCTTTACTCTGGCAGCTATTGTCCTGGTGGACCAGACTCAGACTTTGAGTACTCCACACAGTCGTACACTGGCTATGAGGTAAGGTAGTTTCAAATTAATATAACAAATAATGTAAAAATAAAATATGAAACACAGAACAATGAGAGATGGACCAAACAAGAACAAACTAAAATATACGAAAGGAATCTGATTTATAAAACTGCTGAAAGTCATGTATTCTGGTCTGGATTGCCTCTCGAAAAAGAGCGATTTGGCTTTGGGTTTTTTTTTACTGCTGTAGCAAAACATGTTTTTACATTCAAAGCTGCTATTGAGGTTTTTTGAATGAAGTAAAAAAATAATAAATGTAATTTATGGTGCTGTTACATTGCCGATAGACCGCCTCATTAATACAGGTGCGTGCCTCCCTTTGTGTGCGGCAAACAGTTTTTTGATTGCAAGGAAAACTTTGTTTTTAAAGGCTGAATGCCAACTAAAAAATAACCATAGAAAATATCCAAATATTTCGTTAGATAAAAACAAGTTGTACATTTTTTGAAATGATGACGTCTATCTTTTTTTCAATCATTTTTGACTTTTTCTGTACACACGTCCTGGGAGAGGGAGCCCTCCTCAGTTATACTGTAATAATAATATTATTAGCGTGGCCCAATCTTTACACCGGGTTTAAAAATGAGCTCACTGCTCTATAAATTCACCCTGCTTGCTGTTACGTTATTCGTGTTTTCACTGTATTATCGCGGGAGTCTTGATTCCTTGTTTGCAGTCTTTACAGTTAGTCGTCCAATTTCTCACGTCAGATCAAAGTCTTTATTTTGGCGTGAACATTAACTTTAAGATATTCGTTTATAGCTTGCGTTTTAATCATTTTTTGTCCCTTTCTCTTTCTGATAGCCGACGTCCATGAGAGCAATCCGAGCGCGTTATGACCCCTACCTTCAGACCAGACATCGGGTGGAGCAGGTCAGTGCAACCCCACGGTGTATACTTTTCAATGGCTCGTTAATTTTAGGCTTGGACTTTTTTTATTTTTTTTTTAACACAAAAATATATTTAATGTAGTGACACATCTGCTTCTGTGCAGTGATCGTCTTTGCTTGCATACATGTATAAATCATAACTATTGATAATATATTTAGTATAGAGTAATGAGTGTCATAGCTTTTACCCGTCTGCCAAGACCTAACTCCAATTATGCCATTATTTAAATGTATGGCCACATTAGTCTAATGCGGCAGAGCCGATTCATCCATTAAAGCAACAGTTTATGTAAAAGTGTGTGTTGTCGGATTCTCAATTTGCAATAGTTCCCATCTTTTTCATTGAGTTTTGCCTGGTGGAAGTCAGTTTTATGTGTAATTGCTGTTTTTAAGTATAATTCCAAATTGTTTTTGCAAGATATTAATGTGATCAATCATAATAACTATTATTGTAGAGAACATTGTTTTTAGTGTACTTCACTGCATTTTACTGTACTCCCAATTACAGCCTATAAAATGTCTCAACATTATCAGTTGTACAAACCAAAGAACTTGCTCAATTCAAATACCTTTTTATTAGGTGCTTTAATAAGTTCAAAACATTAGTTGTCAGTACATACTTTAGTTCTGCTAAAGTTCTGGATGTTGAGAGGAGGAGATGGGGAGAGGAAACTTGCTGGGGGCTAAAATGAGGAATTGCTGCTGTTTTTTTATGAATACAGATTATTATTATTATTATTATTATTATTATTATTAGTATTATTGATGCATACGTATTTGTATTTTCTATGCAGTTTCTGCAGTTGATTTAATTTTCTTATTGTTATGTGCAATTCAATTGGTCGATTATTTGGTTGTTTGCAATAACAGCATGCAATATTGTTGTTCTTCTTACAGGCTCATTTTGTTACTAATATTATCTTGTTGAAGATGTTTGGATTGTTGTATATTAGGGGTGTGAAACTTTGGAATCTCACGATTTGATTTGGAACCTTGATTCAGTACATGGGGGGTTCTAGTTTCAGGATCTCCTCCAGTCTGCTGGGCACTTCTAAAGGCGGTGTAGCGAGTTATGGCATGATAGCAGAGCAAAGTGTGTTACATAAATAAAAAGTCTTAGACTAGCTGCCCTTATTATTTGTCAAAAACTTTCCAATTTCAAATTACACGATATTGCTTGACCCAACTTTGACTTGGTGTGTAGGTTTACTGTCCATCAGCACTATCTAGATTCTTTAGTAGGGGAAAAAAAAACTTTTTTAAAAATCAAATTTTGAAAGTTGTGAATCGTTTCAGAATCTTGGAAGATAAGAATCTCGATTCTTCCATCGATTTTTTTCCCTCACACACGTAGTGTATATGTATGTTCTGCACATGGTGAGTTTACATATGTACAAACATGCATTTTCTATTTTTGATGTGTAAATCAATTGGACACTAATCTAGGTTGTTGAAAGAACAGGATATGATATATTTCTTCCCATGAATTAAATTTGGTGCTATTACTTTTTCTTCCTAGTATTTGGTTGGTGATGATGATGTTGTTAAAAGCTGTATCAGCTGGTTGGTAATCACCAGCAGGTTCCTGGCTGCTGTTTTTAAGAGCGGTCACAGCCATTAAGCTCTCAGAAACGCTGAGGAAGGCCTAGGTTCTGGAACGGGTCCGTTCTTCTTCTGCTGCTCTGCATCATTAAAAGTACTACTTACTTAATTGGGAGTGCTGACGACTTCATTTGCCATAAGTTGTACAAAGCTGTGTGTGTCTTCTGTGTGGTGTGCAGCTGAAGCAGCTGGGCCACAGCGTGGACAAGGTGGAGTTCATCGTGATGGGCGGGACCTTCATGGCTCTGGCTGAGGAGTACAGGGACTACTTCATCAGGAACCTACACGACGCCTTGTCAGGACACACCTCCAACGATGTGGCTGAGGCCGTCAGGTAACGCATCACTGCAGTGGCACTTTGTTTCAATGAATGAGGCACAATCCAAGAGCTAAAGTTGACACAACAGAACACATGGAGGTAAAGTTGCTATGGTACAGTTCTGGGGCATCACTGACACTTATGACAGTATTTTTATAATATTTACAATATATTTTAATATTTTTAGTGTTTGTATATGCCGTACATTGTACAACTCCATAGTACCATATCTGAGAATATATAACCGTAGTCTCCACCAGAGGGAGCTGTTCTACCATTTGTAGAATTTCCTCTTAAATTATTCATTTAGCTTTCCTCTACTGCTGGAGATTTTTTTTTTTTTTCCACTGCCAATATAATAACAAAAAGACATCATCCAGCTTTACTTACTAAACTACTAAAAACTAAATTAAACTAACTACTTGTAAAATAAAATAAAGTTCAAGGCCTCATTATGAAAAGCAGTGTGACAGTTTTCTTTCCAAATTTTAGGGCCGTAAAATAATAATTAGATAATTATGTTCAGTATCAATTTAACAGTGGATTATTTTTTTAGATTAGTCAATTAAATATTTGAGATATATATATATATATATATATATATATATATATATATATAAATAGATTATGCGTTTGTCTGTTTTTTTTCCCTCCTGAAACAAAAAGAATTCCATCATCACTTTATACATTTCTTGTTTTGTCAAATGATGATTTAAAACTGAAATATATTGAATTTTCAGTGAGACAAAACACAGAAAATCTTCACGTTTGACAAGCTAGAACCAGGGAAAACTGTCATGTAAATATTATGTCTTTCAACTAATCCATAATTCCACTGCTTCCTAAATTCATGTCTCCTGACATTTCTTTACACACAAATAAAAACAGTGACTATAATTAAGAACTTATCATTACATTCCACACCGAACCTCCTTTAGGAAGCTCAGATATGATGATTCTCTCTACAGATGAAGCTGTTAAATGAACCCATTCACAATGCAGGAGGAAATAAGTCTCCTCTTACTGCCACGGATTTCTCACTTACTGAGTTTGGCCAGCTTTGAAAGAATTTAGCCACACGTCTGCTCAGTATGGATGAGTTGCAACATTTTTAGATGACTTGGAGACACTTCAAAGTCAAAGTAGAAATACCCAATTGTTGAAGACGTCATACAGACCATATGACCAAATAATGGCTTTTTCAGAGGACTGAGGCTGTTTGTTTGTCAGTGGGGGCTCTTTAATTCCCTAAAGTCCGATAAGACCTGAGGAGGGGGGGGGTGTGTGTGTGTGTGTGCGTGCGTGCGTGCGAGCGTGCGAGCTTGTAGGTGTGAGTTGGCCAGCATTCTTCGTTAAGATGCTATGATTGTGGTAATTGTGGAGGCTGCAGCTCAGTTTGTGGCACTTTGTTTGGTTGAGGACAGCCCTTACCTTATCTCTGCGCGTGTTTTGTGCGTGTGCGATATTTGCACTGGGTGTTAGTGTCTCGAAGAAACTCTGCGTGTAGGTGAGTGTCATGTTCGTCCCCATGCTGCTCACCCCGCTCCTGATCTGATCCCCGCAGCGAGATACCTCGAAATAATCGGCTGAGATAATAGACTTTTTATTGATTCATCTCATACAATCTGATCATCCTCTCTGGAGCATAAACTCATGTAATTGGTGTAAATCAGCCAGCAGACTGTAAAAGATGGACATTTATTGCCAGCAGATACAGAATCGGAGGGAATATGCGCTGGCATGAGGGGAGTTAATGGTCATTGGAGCAGCTGGAGTGGAGAAAATGACAGCTGGCTGGTGTGCCGGGATGAGATGTCTGTTCGCTCGCTCGTGTTGTTTTGGGCGTTTCAATCACTGACTCGAATAAGTTTCAAAGTAGCAGTGGAGTCGGGCTAGATGAAGCTCTTGAGAGTACATTTGACAGGGGATCACACTGCGTCCCCTATAGTCACTTTGTACATCCGGATGCTTCTTTAGTCGGCAGACCTGCTGCCTTCTAAGACTCTAGAGGTTGGCCTCCTGTTGGAGAACACTTTTGATGATCATACAATTCCAAATATTTAATATTTTACTGAAAACAAAGTAATCGGGGAATAATGAACGGAGGGAGTCGGTTTAAAAGATAAACGGTGAAGAGATAAGGAGGGAGTTTATAGATGACTCAGTTTGAGCAGTTGCTGTAATGTATTTGGCCTGATACATATATATCTGATACATATATATTTGGTCTGTAAGCTTTTTATAAAGTATATTGATGGTCATAACTCAGAATCAACTTGGAAGTGAAAACCCGATCATAACATTTTTTATAAACATTAATTCCATATTTCATATTAGACATACACAGCATATACCTGCAGATACCTTTTGTTTGTGTAAAATGAATTTGGGCACCCATCCATAATGTATGTTAGGGCTATGAGGAAAATATGCGATAAAGTTGTTGAATATTGTGATAACAATATTACTTGCGATAAAACTAAAAACAACTTGCCTGTTTAAAAACAGAAAAATTAAAGGCTATTGTTTCCAACATTCTTTTGTTGAACACATTGAACATTGACCTGAACACAAAAGATTGTTACACTTTAAAGTGGTTTTCTACTGATACTGAAATTTCCTGTCACTGTTATCATGGCCAAAATAATTGTGATTCAGGATATTATCTCAATAATCCTCTAAATTCTCTTAAAACTCTTAAAATGGCGCTTAAACATACTTGCATAATTGCATCACAGATGAGACTTTTAGTGAAAATGAAACGATCTTAAATCAGGTAACCCTTAATCATAAATAAAGGAAATACAAAAAAATAGCAACATTGTGTGAGTCTGTTCTTTCTTGCATGATAATTCATGTGTTTTTTATTTTTATTTTTACTTCTCTACCATGATAGCGAGATAGGCGGCTTTTTCAAGTTAGTTTACCCCGGTAATGTAAATTCACCACGATCAACTTTTTGTGAGTGTTTTTTTTATCGCAATCCGTGCTAAAATCCTATATCGTCCCAGCCCTAGACGTTACGAAGATGTGACGTGTTAGCAAACAGTAGCCTAAGCCAAAACAATGACCTGAAAGACCCTAATACTCTCTGTAGAGCTGAGGGGAAATGCAGCGATGAGTGATCATTATCATTGTTATAGCCACTTTAATTGACAGATAGAGACTGATACTGACCAGTAAATACACTTCAAAAGTTATGAGACAGTATGATCCACATCCCCGTACAGTCAGGACGTCTAAATGACTGAACAATTTAAGTATTTAACTTGCTTTTGACACAACATAAACACTCACTCATGTCTCATTTCACATTTGCATTTACAATCTTTTTTTTTTTTCTTTTTTTTTTTTTTTTTACTATTCTCCGTTTCCTTAGTTGCAGTTAGTGTGTCCTTTTTAATGTGACGTTAGTGTCTGGATAATGAGCTGTGCAAACTCACAACAAGTAAATTGATGTTGCTTAATGATCCCAGTATATAGAACACTCCAACATAGTCAGGAAGGCTAAATAGTCAAAAGAATAAAAAAAAGAATTATATCCTAAGTTATATTAAGAGCAGAAATAATATTTCCTGCTGCAGGTACTCGGAGCGCAGTAACACCAAATGTGTGGGAATCACCATCGAGACGCGTCCCGACTACTGCCTGAAGCGACACCTCAGCGACATGCTGGGCTACGGCTGCACCCGGCTGGAGATAGGAGTCCAGAGTGTGTACGAAGACGTGGCGCGGGATACCAACAGGTCAGTAGGTCAGGGTGGAATGAGTGAACGGATGGAGATAAGAAAGCAGACATGGCGTGATGGCAGCTCGTCTGATGGTGTGTGAGATGGATGAATTCTGTTTTTGTTTTTTTTTACCTTCAGGCTTTATAATTTAACTCTGTATTTGTACATGTGTGCTTCTTCCAGAGGCCACACGGTGCGAGCTGTGTGCGAGTCTTTCCACCTTTCAAAGGACGCCGGCTTCAAAGTCGTCGCCCACATGATGCCAGATCTGCCTAACGTGGGCATGGAGAGGGATGTGGAGCAGTTTATTGTAAGCCTTCATAAATATGATTTGTTGTTATTTTTAAAGGGACAGCTCACCCCAAAATCCTCCCAAAAAATCCATATCTTCCCTCTTACCTGTAGTGCTATTCATCATCTAGATTGTTTTGGTGCCTTCTCTCGACTATAATGGAACTACATGGCATTAGGCTTGTGGTGCTAAAAGCGATTATTTATAAAAAAAATTAAATAAAATAAAAAATACATTTGAAAGAAAATAGTTCCTATGTGAAACTGCTCACAACGAGGTCTGTGGATTATCTTGAGTAACCAGGTCATGATTTCTGGAAAGAGACGTTGCTTTTTGGCGCTTTGAGCTCCACAAGTAACATCTAGTTCCATTATGTTCGAGAGAAGACACTGCAGATATGTATTTTTGATTTTGGGGTGAACCTTTAACAGATTATTTATACATATTTTTACCTTCAGGATTATGTTGAGCTCTTTGCTCTTTTCTGACTGCCAGGCCTCCATTTCTAAAACCAAACAGTGTTAATTTAGTTATTAATATGTGTTGTAATAGGGAGTTAGTGATGGGGCCGTACTCGGGAACCACTTCCAAATAAGTGATATCATGATTGTGATATCTTGATATCTTATCATGTTTTACCCCACAGAATACCATTATGCTCCTTAATAGAAGACAATATAATATAATTGGTATAATCTATAAACCATAAAACATGATGTGCATAGCATTGGGTTAAGATGACCAAAGTTCCAGAGTCATTTGGTTCTGGTGGATTGAGGGCGATATTGCATCAAATTGGATGGTAATGACAAATATTAAGATGCATGATTCTTTTCCTCCAAATTTCAACGAAATGTGATTTCACTTCTTAATTTTTTGCAGTGCAGAGCTTTCTAAAATGCCCATCAAAGGTGCATTCGTCAAGTACAGTTGTATGATCAAATGTATCGTTGATGTCAATGGTATCCTTTTATTTCCCGTGGTAATGTTGCTCAGCCTTTGTCGCGAGGCACTTTGTAGAGTCTGTTCGGACACCACCACTACAAACGAAATCAGTGATTATCGCTCTGATGATTTGAGATGTCACCGCCGGTGATGGTTCACGGGCCCGTGGGATGGTTTAAAGATATGGCCGCTATGAAAAGCCACAGCCGTGCGTAAAGACGGTTGCTCCTGCACAGTTGGGAAAACCTGCCTGATGTGGCACAACAGGCAAAGTTGCACTTCTTCTTTGCGAATGCGAACAGTTGATTGGGAGAGTGTCTTACAATTTATGGCTGATTGTGGGAGTGCAAAAGAGGCTTGAATGCTTTATATATGTATATCAAACAAAAAATACTACAGAGTTTTTAGTGTCATGCATCTGGCTGAAATGTTTATGGGTTTCTATTGTGTGGGTTTTAATCATTCAGGCTTAAATCAGGTGTAGTCTGTGTAAATTCCTGAGGCCAGAGGCTGGTCGGTGACTCGGGCCTCAATGCTTCAATATCTGCATTGCAGTTTTCCTTTTTATTTGAAGGAGAGCTACTGGTGTCAAGCACATTCATCTTCTTCTTCTTTTTTTTTTTTTTTTTTTTTAAAACGATTTTCTTCTTTTTTGACATTTTTGCCTTTCTTGGACAGTTTGATAGTGAGATACATTCAGGCAAGTTTTTTTTTTGGTATGTCATATAACAAAGGTCCACTGCGTAGTAAATGCATATAGCTGTATCCCGCTTAATGTTGGCAATGCAAATGTGCATTTGTTTTTAGCAGAAAATGGTCCCTCACTGCAGTGAGTTGAGCTAGAACCCATGGCCCATTTTGTATAATTTTCATCATTTAAAATCCTTCAATATCATTCGTAGGAAATCCTCTTATTTCTTTTGAGTTTTCGGTGATAAACGAGAAACAAAATGAGTAAAAAGTCAGAATGCAGACTTAAAATGATACCAGTGAAGTTATCCACCAAGTCAATAATTTTATTGTTTGTGACCTTATCAATCGTATTTTCATCAGGGTGCGTCATAACTACTTATTTCACAGCGGTATAATAACAAGTAAGTCCTACATGTAGCATCTTAAAATCGCAACGGAAAAGCTGTGACAGTCGCGACTTCCGAAAATCCTGTCAGACGTCTTCCAACAGCAGGCTCACTTTACAGCTCTGATTGGAAACGCCGCTACAATGTGAATGTGCTCCTTCTCAACACGTCTGACTGTCGGATGCAAATGAAGACTCGCTTTGAGGCTGTGCACAGTGTCAGCTCATTTTGGCTTATTTTTACATCGATTTAAAACCGAAATCAAGTGCATGCAACAACACAATGAAGGAAAGAAAATATTTTTACTAATTGGTGCAGGTGAGACTCTGACGCACCCCGCGACTCTTTCCGAAATATGTCACTCACTTCTCGGATAACGACCTCTCTCTCCTTGTGCATGTTAATTGTTTCTGTGTTTTTGCTATTGATTTTTCGGATTACTGTCAGCGTGGTGATTCACGGGGGTTTGCGTTGCATTGGATCTGCAGAGGTGAAGAAGTTCAACACCTTGATTTCTCCCTCTGTAGTGAGCTACAAATGAAACAAGAAAAGAGGTGTGTGTGTGTGTGTGTGTGTGTGTGTGTGTGTGTGTGTGTGTGTGTGTGTGTGTGTGTGTGTGTGTGTCATTTTTGTAAATACGCTTATTCTCTTTGGTGCTGGAAGTTAGATGAGAAGATAAATTCCACTCATGTTTGTGTGTTAAGTATGCAGATGGAGACGCTTAGCTTAGCATACTGACTGGAAGCAGGGGGAAACAGCTAGCCTGGCTCTTTTCAAAGTCAAAAACAAACAGATTCTACAGCAGCGCTAGCCGTTCTGTAAGGCTATGCTTAGTGTAGCAGACCTTTGAGTTGAATGCTAACGCGTGCTAATGAGTGCTAGCATGTTCACATTGTCAATGCTAGCATGCGGATGTTTAACAAGTATAATGTTCACCATGGTCACCACCTTCGTGTCGTCATGCCAACCTTTTGCTAATTTGCACGATACACAAAGTACAGCTGAGGCTGATGGAGGGAATGCCATTAGTTTTGCAGGTAATTGGTTGTAAACCAAAGTATTGGTCATATAAAAGATTTGACCTGATGATGGTTAAGGGATCATCAAAGTGATTACAGTCCATCTTGCTGATGCTGATCTACAATCCACTAATATTGGCAGATATACCTTCAGGCTGTAGTTTGAACACATTGTGCTCGCAGGAAAGGACAGAGCGGAGGTGTAATGAGCTTAGCAGAGACGCCGCAATGTCCAGATGTCAGATTTGAAGCAGCAGTTTTGTAGTTTAATGATGGAAAGAGGACAACAAGGAGGAGATTTAACCATTGTCTTATTGATTTTCCTGAAACCGCTAGATTGGATGCTGGATTTATTTAGAGTTGTGTGAAAGCAAAGCACGATTTATTTATTTTTTATTTTTTTGTAGGTTATTTTTGCATTGTCGTTAGTGCTGACGGGGGAAAATGGGAATATACTGTATAGTGATAATGCCATTCAGGACACCTCCAGCTCTGAGTACTTCACGGGGAAAGATTTAAGTCGTGGGAGAGAGTCTGTGTCTTCCCACAGATTTGTGTGTGTGTGTGTGTGTGTGTGTGTGTGTGTGTGTGTGTGTGTGTGTGTGTGTGTGTGTGTGTGTGTGTGTGTGTGTGTGTGTGTGTGTGTGTGTG
>CALSBV010012075.1:5711119-5723607 GCA_943590825.1 Bovichtus diacanthus | reverse complement strand
GTGTGTGTGTGTGTGTGTGTGTGTGTGTGTGTGTGAATGAATGCGTGTGTGAGTGAATGCGTGTGTGAGTGAATGCGTGTGTGTGTGTGTGAATGCGTGTTTGATGGTAATATAGGGGCCAGCAGCAGGTCGGCACAGTGTGAGGAAGCAGATTAAATGTGTGTTTGTCCGTCAGTGTCTTTCTTTGCTTTCCTGTAACACTTCGTCTGTCACTTCTCCTCACCAGGCTTCATTTCTTCCTTTGTCTCTGCTGTCTTTTTTTTTTTTTTTTTTTTTTTTTTGTCTCAACGTTCTCTCTCCTGTCTCTTCCTCGCCCCTTTCCCCTCACGCTTTTCTTCTCCTCTCCATTATTTTTCACTTTTATCGTTCTCTTCTCTCTCTCTTCTCCGGTCGTAACTTTTCACCCGACGCTTTCTCTTTTCTTTCTGCCAGACGGTCTCTCTTCTGTCGCTTCATCTGTCTCCCCTCTCCTGTTTCTGTCCTCTTCCAATCCCACCGTCATCCCCTCTGCCTCTTTTCTCTTCTCTCTTATCACACTGACACTTTTGTATCATGCAACTTGTGTGTGGCTCCCCTTTTTTGCTCCTCCTCATCATATCTAATCTTCCATGACGCGCTTCGTGCTAGTGAGTGTGGGGGGGGGGGGGGTATGCACCTTCCTCTAAACATCTTCACGCCAGGATCCAAACTAAGCATCTCACGATTTGTCCTGGGATCTATAAATATTACTGCTGCTGCATAGTCGGACAGGAAATTGTAGTAGTGGGAAATATCGGGAAAGTAAGGTAGAGATGAATAAAGAGTTTTACATTTGGACCTCAGAATCATGGGACGCATTCATAACGAGTTAGTGTCCGCTTTAGTCCAGGTTGTCCATGTTTGGCCTCAATTAAAGGGACCCGGCGGAGTTTTGACCACTGCTATGTTTTTATGATTGGGATTTTTTTTTTCTATCACGCACACGCAATACACTCCACTGATCTACAGTTGGTGGCGGCAATGCACTAAGAATGGCAGTGAAAAGGACGACTTTGTCGTTTATCAGTAGCAGCAGACTTTCTTCTGATACATCCAATGTACACTACCCAACAGACAGACACAGTTGGACACTATCTGGTGAACATATCCAGATATTTCTCTCATCCAGTCACCAGAAACCTGACTGAATTAATGCTAATGGTGCTATGTGTCTGCTCGATGTGGAAAATAAGCAACTGTTTGCTAACACATTAGCCGTGTCCACTTTATTGGATGATATGTCTGCGTTGTGTTTCCAGCTTGTTGGACTGCCCCCAAGTGGCCAAAAAAGGTTTCATTTAAGATCATCACATTTGACATGTTTTAACATCCTGTCTTCTGTGTAAAACTGTTTAAAGCCCCAGTTTGTAGGATTCGGAAGTGAAACAATTGAACCCTGGGACAGAGTTTTCACTAGATCGTTTACTGATTGTAAAAAAAATAAATAAATAAAAAAAAAAAACATAAGCCATCGGACTAATTTTAAAGACGCTATAATCATGTAGGAAAATCTTGATGAATATTTGTTATCTCAAGACATAATTTTAGCTATAATTGTGCAGCCCGTCCTACACTAAGACTCCAGCTGCCCCATGACCCTTCAAAGGATTAAGCAGGAAATTATAATGAATGGCTGGATGAATGAAAATTCCAGCTCACAGGTTTTGTTTCCTTGCTGTATCCAATTTGATGAAAAGGGGAAGCAAATACTGCAAATATGATGCAAATAGCAGCTGAGGTGTGTGTGTGTGTGTGTGTGTGTGTGTGTGTGTGTGTGTGTGTGTGTGTGTGAGAAAACGACCTCCATGGAAAAATTGGTAATAATAATACATTCAGGCCTTCTTGGCACCGAGCTCTTCGGTACTGGTTGCCAGCTTTAGGAAGCGGGGATCTCTTCATTTTCTTTTCTGTTTGTCTTAATCACATTTTCTCTTCAGCTATTACCTGTTCTTGTATGTATTGTTCTGATCATATCCCACTGAATTCTTAAAGTCAGCCTGGACCCAGAGCAGTTTAGGAGTTGTTGCTGCTGCAGCAGCAGCTTTGCATCCTCCTCGCGTCTATCATGGCTGTCCTGATAATGAATTTCGATTACAACTTCATCCCAGCCTGAGATCCTCTCTCACTTATCTCCCATATACAGATGCTCCCTGTTCCGGGGGAGGCATCCTTAACAGGGTTCCTCTCCACCGACCAACAGGAGCTCTGATATGTGATTCAAAATGGGAGCGGGTGCAGCATCCCTAAAATAGTGTCTAGTCTCCTTTTTTTCTTTTTTTTTTTTCTCTTTTTTTTTTTTTGGTATTAAAGCATTTGTTATTTGTCAGATTGGCTCCCCTCTCCCTCCCTTTAGGTTTAGTGCAGGGCCATGTGGGACATGTCCCCGTGTGATTATGAGCTGTGACGAGAGAGAGATTATGAGATGCTGATAATGCGGCCTATTTTGGAGAATGCGCCTCGATTTTCAGATCTTCACAGTGCTGCTCATGATAGTCAGTAGAGAGGGGAGGAGAATGACTGGAAATCACACGGATTCCCTTCACTGCTCTAAACCAGACGCCAACATTTCCTTCAATTGAATAACTGAGCGCTGTCCTTTTTTGATATCTGCTTTTTACAAGGAGCACAATGGATGCCTGCTTTTACGTTTAAGAGGCAGCGCCTTTTGCAAAATGGACCCCTTTTTTATATTGAGACTTTTCTTTGATGCTGTCTGGTGATAAACTAAGGCATTCCTTTTGAACCACCTTTTTTTTTTTTTTTACCTCCTTTTTCTTTTTTCCCCTTTTGTCAATTTGAAGGAGAAGCTACGTGTATATGTGTTACCATGACGGTCATTTAGCTCGTAGCTCGTATCCGGAGAAACTTGCAGTGAACTAACTACAGGGACAGTCTGCCTGGACCAACTCGGTGTTAAGTCTTTTGGTTTGCTCTGGTGTTGAACTCGCAACCTTCCGGTGTTCTATTCGGAAGCCTGACCACCACCCGTCAAATTCAAAACTGCAGATATGGCAATAAATGTCAGTCCATGAAGTGTGGTTCAAAGTGATGAAGTCAAATAAATGGATTCATTGATGTTCTTCATGTTGAAATACTTCCATGTGTGGTAAATTCATTTCAGAAGTCTGATGAGAAAGAAACTGTAATGGTGCCTGTGGCTTTGTGAGCTGGTGGATTTTTGTTCAGCTGTCACATTTACTGAAGCGGCATGGATGCTTGGATACATGGATCTATGTGTTTCTTGCAGGAGTTTTTTGAGAATCCAGCTTTCAGGCCCGATGGTTTGAAGCTGTATCCAACGCTGGTGATCCGAGGTACGGGTCTGTATGAGCTGTGGAAGACGGGCCGGTACAAGAGCTACACACCCAGTGCCCTGGTGGACCTGGTGGCCCGAATCCTGGCGCTGGTGCCGCCCTGGACACGAGTCTACCGGGTGCAAAGGTGAGACAATTAATGGCCGTGATGGTTGAGGTTTGGATACAAGTGAATGTAGATTTAAAGCTGTCGTTAAAGAGGAACTTCACACTAGGTGTAAGTGACAGGAGTCTGCTTCTAACTTCTCTCAGACTTATGCCGTGTTCACACCAAACGCGCAGCGAATGTTTGCGAGTTTGTCCTCGGGATCATTTGTGTTTTAGTTACTTAGTGCGGGTTAATCTGGTTTACTGTAGCGGTATAAACCCAGAATAATAATGAGGGTGATTTTGTAAAAAGTCTTTAGTTCCTGCTCAATCAGGTCTGCCTGAAAGACGATAAGCAAACTACTTTTAAAGTGCTTGTTTTCTGAATGGAGTTTGGATCGATCAGGGCTACGCTAGCATTGTAGCAGCGGCAAAAAAAAAAAACATCAACTAAATTAGGCATGAATATGGCAGCAGCGTTATTGTTTGCACGCAAAGATATCTACATGCTGTGTAACTTTAAAATTATATAAACTTACTGGCATTTAACAGGTGTCCACAGCTACAATTTCAATTCAGCGTCAGAACGTCTGTGTCGCCAGAAGAATCTCAATGCTGATGAATACGACCCCTGGGATAGGATAGGGATCTGTAATAACCAATTTTAAACTATTCTTCCATCGTTTTATTTATCATTTTGTCTTTTCCCTGCTCGTGCACCACCTGTCAGGGACATCCCCATGCCGCTGGTGAGCTCCGGAGTGGAGCACGGCAACCTGAGAGAGCTGGCACTGGCCCGGATGAAAGACATGGGCACTGAGGTGAGACGCAAAAGGACTCTCGTATTAAACTACACCACACCAGCTCATTTTGAGCGAGGAAGCCAAAATACTTTCCCAGCTGAGACTCGATCCAAACCGGTGCCACAGCACTGTGGCGGTGGCAGCTACTGCCAACAGATAAATGCCGGCTGACTGTCGGAATCATTTGCATATGTTGCTATGATAGAGTAAGAAAAAAAAAGACTGCAAGTATATTTTAAAACTGTTGTAGCGTGGGATTGGAGCACCCTCCCTTCCACGCCCCCGCCCCACACACACACACACACATTTATTGAATTTATGTTGGAAAGTCAAACGTAGATGACAGCTTCAGTAGAAGTTCAGCCAACCTGAAAGCACCAGAGAAGGGTGCACCTCACTGACCAGCAAAACACTAGAAGCCAAAACCCCTTACCAACTTTCATCAAAAAAAAAAAAAAAAGGAATAAAAAGCCTCATCCAAACTGTTCCTCAGAACACACCTCTGGAGTAAAGAGCCTCCTGTGAGCTGAAAGAAGGCCGTACTAAAATCAGTGGCAACTTTCTCACGAGTAAAACTTTTTGCTTTGCTCTACTCACTCACTCCTTTTTATTCATTATTAAAGACAACATTCTTCAATCAATTGCACAATCTCATTTTACAGACTGACTTTTATTTTTGTCCACACAGAGTGGTGGCAGCCACCTCCAGGGATGTGGTCCGTTTTATGTCACACATTGCACTTCAGTTCCACTAGACAGTTATCTTGTGCCGAGTTCAAACTAGTCGACCGAGTTTCCCACCGAGTTGTCAAAGGTTCTCGAACCGGCTCGCAGCTTACTGCACCTCAGCGTACGTATGGGTTGATAAAGGCGCAGAGCAGTCGTCTTTGTGTTTTTAAAAATGAATCGAAAAACAAAAACTCTCGTCCTAATCTGCGGGCGTCATTCAGGAATCGTAGTCCATCCATGTAACTGAAAGCCTTTTAAAGTAATAACCCTTATGACCCTCAAACTTCTGGTGTTCTATTTGGCAGCCTAACCACTAGACCACCACCACCCATCAGCGCTCTGAGCAATAAAATCCAACACATCTTCTTCTAAGGTCCATGTTGTTCCCACATTACGACTTAAAGCTCATGAAAACACCGAAGTCCGAAGAATGACTTCCCGACCTGGGAAATGGGTGCATCCAAGGAGCACTTGAATGCACCGTTGGCTTTGGCAGAGGTCTGCGCTCTCCGAGTGCCATTCGAGTTGATTTTGTGACGCCCATAGTAACCACGCGGGACATTACTACAGGTTCCAGAATTCCGAGGACAGCAAATGGTCCTCGAGCAGCTGCGTTCTCTGAAAATGCAACAGAGGAGTAACTGGTGTATTTACAGTGCAGCCAAAGAAACTTGTTGTTTCAATCAAGTCAGTCACAGTCTGTCTTTTTTTCATCAGGCCAAAAGCAACCTCCGTCTGACTTCATGCTGCACACAGCAGAATGTTTCTCGGCAGGACACTCGCTGAGGAGTGAGATGAAGAGCCGCACACGTCCAACAGCTCACTGGCTGTCCCATTACTTATTGATATATTGTCAACGTATCTACTGTCAAAAAAATTGCCAGAATGTCATGTTTTTGTAGATGTATTTTTGAAAAACGTTTAGTGTCGACACTAACTTTAGTCACGAGCACATTTCTCTGTGACTGCTTCACAATAATAGTCTTCATTCAGCTAGGAGTGTGAAAGTGAGTAAAGGAGATGCATTCACTAACGGTAACGCTGGATTACACGCTGCATCATTTCATGTGAATCCCTTTTGCATGTGAAACGATGAAAAGCACACCGAGCGGTATTTACGGAATTGAAATGCACTCAATGGTATTTATTTCATTATTGGAGTTTGACTTCTATCACACATTTAAGACATTCTGTCAGCTTGATGCGGGCCTGTTGTGTACGTCAAAAGCCTTTGTGTTTGTAAACGTTAGATTCCTCGGGACGTCCCAAGATTCTGAGTTTCTAAACTTGTTTGAATGTTTCTGTGTGCAGTGTCGGGACGTGAGAACACGAGAAGTGGGCATTCAGGAGATTCACCACAAAGTCCGACCTTATCAGGTAATCCAGACGCTGATTATAAAAAGGCATGTGTTTTTGTAGAACCTCTCCATTCCCTAACAAAGATAAGTGTGTGTATGTGTTTAGGTGGAGCTGGTGCGGAGGGACTATGTGGCCAATGGCGGCTGGGAGACTTTCCTGTCCTACGAGGACCCAGAGCAGGACATCCTGATTGGCCTGCTGCGTCTGCGTCGCTGCTCCCCACAGTCCTTCCGTCCAGAGCTGAAAGGAGGCGTGTCAATCGTCCGCGAGCTGCACGTGTACGGCAGCGTCGTCCCCGTCAACAGCCGAGACCCCAGCAAGTTCCAGCATCAGGTGGCCCACATGCACACACAGACACACTTTGAATCATTTTCCAGCCCGGAATCTGATTGCTTTTCTCCGACACTGTCACAGACTCATGTCCTGCAGTTTCTTTGGCCCACATGGGACCAGGAAAGACTGAGGTCAAACACAAAATAAGGCATAAGTAGCTCAAAGTGTTCTGAAAGATGACAACAGAGTGACTCTCTTTATCGGTTCCTTCCCCTCCTTCTTGTTTAGGGTTTTGGAATGATGCTGATGGAGGAGGCGGAGAGAATTGCCAGAGATGAACACGGCTCTAGTAAACTGTCTGTTATCTCAGGTAAGAAACAGGATGGCACATGAGAGCATCATTTATCCTCTCGCTACACTTTGTTGTCTGGATGGTGGCATGATGTGAACCACAGACCTGCAGCCAGAAGCAGATGGTGTGGGTTTTCTTTTTTTTTTTTGTTTGTTTTTTTCTTTAGACAGTTAATTAGTACAAGGATGATATCATGTCATAATTGCACTGTGTCTTACATCGTAAATGGCCTCATTATGTCGAAACTAAAAAATTAAACGCCACTTTCGTTAAAATAAGTTTGAAAGGAGGCTGTGACGCAGAGGATTAATGAGCCCCGCTAACGGGACTATGGAGGTGGAATATCACGTCCATCCTTGTAATGTACATTCAGTATTCATGATGGCTATTTAGCCGGAGACCTTTTACGGAGTACTTACTGTGGGGGGGGTGTGTATATACAAACTGGTATTTCCTGTGTATACCATAATCCTTATTATACTTTTTTTTGTACAGTTTGTGTATATATATGTAGCCTTGATATTTTATCATTGTGTGTACTTTTTTTTCTTTCTTAATACTTTTTGATTAACTAGTTGCAACAGGCGTGCTATGTCAAGTGGGCTTTGTATATGCATTATGGGTATTTAAGATGGCGACTCTCCTTCAGACGGGAGCTTCTTGGTGTGCGGATCTATCTGTTCTTCCGTCTCCCACACAAACCAGCAGAGCCTTATTACAGACCCATGGGATGTGTGTAGAGGTGTGTGTGTGTGCGTGCTTGTGTGCCTTCTGCTGGAGCAGCCTGGTGTCATTTGCATGTGGTTTAATGAAGGAAAACACAGGGGGCGGCCGTGCGCAATGACGCTGCGCTCTGATGCGGCACATCCTCCTATCAGAGGCGGGAGATGTGTCAACATGTGTCCTGCTGCCTTCAGACGGCTGCAGGGGCTTAATGAGCTGAAGGAGAAGCTTTTCATACAGTACAGTATGTGTCAGCTGTGGATAACCGATACTGTAAGAGTCGATTATATTCATATGCGGGGCAATGCCACGCACTAAACATTATTTTTGATACCAATTTAAACGCATCTAACGGCTACAGAGTGTTTCATTAAAATAGTTTATTTACAGTTTAGGCATTAGGTATAAGTATTTACTGTGTGCAATTTGCAGCAGGGTGACGTCGGGCCAGAAAGAAATGTGGATTTGGTTATTTAAGAATTGTGGCAAGTATATGTAGAGTGGGATATTTACAATTGAAGAATAAACTGGTCACTGCCCTCTGGTGAACAAACTTTGCAATAGCAATCTCGGAACCCATCGGCTGTCAGGTCTGAGACGATTATTTCTGGGGTTCCGGTGCAGCCAGAGTGTCCGTATAAAGTATAACAGATATCTGGTGAATAAATAGAACTGGATCCAGCGTTGGAGGCAGGGCCCCGTTCATTCCTATGAAAGTTGCTCAGTGTCGCATGAAGCCAAAAAAAAGTTTGATTGCCTGGTATAAAATTGTAAATCGCGGCTCTCCTGTACTGAGCACCTTGTTGTCTCCTCTGGTGTGTGTGTGTTGCAGGTGTAGGAACAAGGAACTACTACAGGAAGATGGGCTATGAGTTGAAGGGGCCGTATATGGTGAAGGACCTGTGTGGACCCGGAATGGACTGAGCCCTGGACAATGTTTTTATCTGGACAGTGGATACAGACGGACACGCACACACACATCATTTTATTTATCAATGCAATTCTCGGGACATGATTTATTTTTTTTGTGTGAAACGTGTTCTGTTTTCTTAGCGTCAGAGGAGATAATGGTTGGGTTTTTTTTTTCTTTCTGACAGTCGCTGCTTTTTAAAAAAAAAAAAAAAAAAGTAAAATAAAAACAATTTATCTGGTACACACCAGGAAATGCTGTTGCATCTCCTCCGCTTTACTTTAGATAAGGAGATGGTGTGAGTGTGGGTGTAAGGAATAAAGTAAAGTTATTTGGTATGAAGCCAGAGCATCTTGTGGACGAGGCTGCCGCAGTTAAAGAAAGGTCAAATTTTAGTCCGCTCCTTTTCTTAAACTAGAACTAAAAAATGTTTTAAAACCACACGAACAATAGCTTGTTTTTAGCTTTCCACATTGAAACAAATGGGTACCACAAGTGCCTCATCAATGAACTCTGCTTCAGCGAGCTGTACTGAATTCAGTTTGACAAGAAATGAGAACAATCCTGCGGAGACATTTTTAATTCCACTCAAATGTTACATGTGTCTGGTAAAGGCGAATCGGAATGTCTGGCTACTACTTAAGTAGTTTGTGTGGTTTCGTCTAGGATTGGAAACCTGTTTAGCATCACGCTTTGAGTTAATCATGTTTATGTTGCAATTAAATTGAAAACCCATTATGTGTCAAGCATTCATTAATGGTTGGCAGTGGATGAATGAACTGCGGGAAGTGTCCTCGCTGGCCAGCCGTTGTGTAATTGCACAATTTTGATTTATAGGGCAGGAAATTGAATATTAGTGTTACATAAATTGCTTTTTAAAGCCCCACAGTTAATCCTATTGCTTGTGTTTTTGTCATGCATTCTTGGGCTTTATGTATCATGGTAAATTCCAGATGTTGAGGACGTCACATGACCAGTTTTTTCCTCAAGGAATGAAGTATTTTTTAGAAAAGTTCTTGATGTCGTAGAAAGTCATTTACTTCATACGAGGCCCATGTCTTTAATGCAATATTAACATACTTCTAATGTATTATAATCTGCTTATAGACCTGTATAATTATAGTTATAAGCACTTGTAAATATTCATAATGCTTTATAACAATAATCATTACATAATTGTTTTTTTTTTTTTTTTTTTGCAAGGATCCTAGTGTATTATAATTCCCATAGTTGTAATTCATTATGTTTTTGTAACTCATTATGTTTTTATAATGTGATAAGTTACTCTAAGTGGTCATTGTTCTTTGAAGTAAAAATGAATTTTACGTTTTGTGTGTTTTAATTTAACAATGAGCACTTAAGAATAACTTACATTCATATTATAATGTATTACAACTATGGGAATTATAATACACTATGATCCTTGCAAAAAAAATGTCAGTGAGTGACCAGCAATAATGAAGTTTGATACTTGACCTTAAAAGTCATTATAAAATGCTTTTGAATGTGTTGTGATTATTGTTACAAAGCATAGCTCTAATTATACACATAACATAAGTATGTTTATAAAGCATGAGACATGGGTGTCATAGAAAGTGTTGGCAACATTTTAACATTCAAACTGAAATGAATAGCCTCAAAGGTTTTAGCCTCTTAATAAAGGTCACATCGTCCGAGTGGCTCCTTTTAATGTCTTCCCCAATGTCAAGGGTGCCAGCCTGGCAGGAGACCCCTGATGATTGACCTATGAGAGTGTTTTACTGGCTCATTTGACACTGCCTTTCCAATTACATCTCCATCAGTTAGCTGTCCATTGAGCACTGACTGAATGCGGTGTTCAGCCACACTGTTACTGGAAAGGTTTTGTCAGTTGAAAAATAGCTCGCAATAAAGCCAAAAGGCTCACTTGGGCGACCTATGTCTCATATAGATTTCAACTGCACTGAAGCTTAACGGCCATGCGCAATTTCCTGGATGCGGCGGCCCCTGTGTCGTGACTGCCGTGCTGTGTGTTGGTGTTGCAGTCTTGACGCATTGAGGAATAGGCCACATTCGGGCTTTCTCTCTACGCTTGCTCACTCCTGCTATCAGCTGTGAAATGTGAAAGGACTCCCCCCCCCCCCCCCTCGCACCCCCCCACACACCGCTCAGACTCGCTGAGTGTGTGCCGAGCTGATTTAGTTTGGTCTAATCTTCACTGCGACACGAGCAGACGTGTAGCAAGTTCAGTTAAACTACTGAAGTGAAGGTTGCAGGACTCGTCTACAGATCTTACCAGAGGGAAAGGAATCTAGATGTGTCGACTTTGAACACATCCTTCTCTTCACCAAACGTACGCATTATCAGAGTTTAATTCATTGTCATCTTCCCATTTTACACTGCTTAAGTTGGAAAAGACTGCGATGGAAACATTAGTGTAGATGCCAGATATCACTGATAGTCACTTCTGTATATGCAATTTAAATATACATACAGCATAAAAGTAAATGATAATACTGAAAGGAGGTGCAGACTCAAAATAGAGGCGTTATCAATAACTGATTCTTCTTAATGGCTGGGTTTGTGAGGTACTTATCCATAGTCAGTGTATTACTGCTATCGACGCAGTAGTTTAAAGAAGCAGACAGGAGGACCACCAGGAAGCTAAACAATGTACAGCTGTGGGCGGGGGCTGCAGCAAAATGTATTTTAGCCACATTGAAAAATAAATATCGGTATAAGTGTACGCTGTATTGAGAATATTTTCACAGCTTTACCTTGCCGTCAGAAAACCTTTTCCGACAGGGAACGGAAGTCGTTCTCTATGCTCCCATTTACTTCAATTTAACTAGACTTTGCTCAGTTTTTGGATTCTTCGTTCACTGCGGAGGCATGCGAGAAAAACAAAAGGGTTAGGGGTTAGGAATTCAAACCTAACCCAATTCTTAAAGAATTAAAAAGGTAACACGCCGTAAGTAATTGATATACAAATGTATAAGTATTCATGCCAGACTGACTTAAAAAAAATTCAACCTATAATCTCCTAAATCAGTCATCAGACACAAATATGGTAATCATGAATACGTACGAACACATTCACCCCTAAACCTCTGAGGTTTTATCTAAACTCTCTTACAAAGTAGGCAGGTCAAAGGTCATCGGAGTGAGCTACTGGCCGACAGAGCGTGAGGAGTCCCTCTCACCAGTGCAAGTCACAGATATATCAAAGACGACCTCATTGAGCCGGGAGCAGAGGTTACGTAAACTAGCCTCGAGCTTAGATCACCACTTCGCCCTCTGACGTCCACATCACAGATGCTGCTGAGCAGAGTCTCATCGCAAAAAGAAAAACAGAACAGGTGGGAGGATGGTTACTTTTTCTTAATGCTGCATATTCTGTTTTTATTAACAAAGCCTCTTTTTGTAAGTCACTATCCTCACTGCAGTAAAATTGCAAAGTATGAATTTTACCAAACAACATGTTGCTTATCATATACAAGTTACAATTTCAGGTTAATTTAAAAAGGGTTTCTGGACAATAATAAAAATTTTCAAGCACGTTAGCAAAAAATGTCTGAAATAAGTAGTCATCCAAGATATGGCCGGTCAATGACTAAGACTGATGACCAGTAATAAATGCTGTGGACTCTGCATGGATATGATCAGCAACGTCCCTAATGCCTGGCTTTAATTTCCTGTTCATGAGGGGATAGTGCATTAGCGATGGTCAGTCACCGGGAGCCTCATGCTGCTGGCCCACTTAGTTTTCATTCAGAGATCACAAAAACGCTCACATAGTAACAAAGTCGAACTTAACTTTCAAAATAGTCTCTATACTTTAAGAAAGCAACTTTTTAAAATTATATATATATACACATATATACATATACATATATATACATATATACATATATACACATATATACATATATATATATATA
>CALSBV010012075.1:5671061-5681119 GCA_943590825.1 Bovichtus diacanthus | reverse complement strand
TTTTTTTTTTTCTCTTTTTTTTTCTTTAGAAATAAAAATAAGTCATATTTACATTCTTTAAAAACTTATTTTTAAGCCCATTTTAGTTTTGCATGTTAACTTAAATCCATTGAGCATTTTGAGGCTGTCCTCCACCTTATTTACACATTTACAACAGACTTGTTAAGTGTCATACAGGTATTTATTTGCGGACTACTGTGCTGGAATGCATTACAAAAAAATAATTTTTCACTCACTATACATATTTAAAGACATCTGGAAGCCCAGTGAACTGTTAGATCCATACTCCATCAATGTGTGGTGGAAATATTTGGGTAGGATAATAATAATAATAATAATAATAATAATAAATCACAAAATACTTAAATGTTAGCTACATTTTCAACAAGCAAATTGGCTCAATGTCCACAAATCATGTCAAAATTAATCAAGAAATGAAGCTGAGATAAGTCACCAGAACACAGCAGACCCTGACAGAGCAGCAGCAGTAATCTCCTGCATTTCATTTCAATCGTATGTACACACCAAAATTGATTTTCTATGTCCAGAATTCAAGTCCTTAGCAACAGCATGGAGCTTACATCAAATACAGCTTGAGTAATCCCACCAGATCTCTATATGGACTTGCTTGAATATCATTGCACGTTTTGTGTTCTTCCCTTTATGTGGTTTCCTACACAGTTTAGAAATTGAGCTTGTGTTTCCGTGACGAGAAAAGCACCTGCAATCCCATATACTCATACATATTTCTTCTCCCCACTTCCCTGTGGCAGCAAAGTGGCTATTGCTTACACATGTAGCATGCACTGCAGTCAGAGGGTCCACTAAAGATATTTCCATGTAGTGGTTATGGTGGTCTCTTAAGTGCACTTCGTCAGTGGGAGTCCCCTTTCAGAGCAGAGTGCGCTCTGGCCTCCAGCTGGTCTGCTGGGGGCCGAGCATCCGGGTCGGAGGTGAGCATGTCTAAAAGCAGGGTGCACATAGCCGGACCAGGAGGGGGCGGCAGCGGGGGTGCTCTCTTAAACTTCATAGGGATACACAGCTGGAGGTCGGCATTCTCCCACAAAGCTTCCCCCAGTGGCATCAACCAGCGACCCTTACACACGTAGGCACCTAAAGAGGAAACACAAGGGAAGACACTGTTAAGTCATCATGTAGGAGGAGTTCCTGGCTGACAGCAGCAAGAGACAGCCACTTCATGTCAGTGATTGTGAGCCAGTTTGTAGTTCCTACTGGTGTGAGATATTTCTAGGAATTGCCAACAGAGCCCAAGTGCTTTTTCAGTTTTCCAGGGACAATAAGTGTGTTGGATGTGAACCATGTCATTTAGGAGAGCAGTCTAAAAGTAGATTAAACTTTGTGTCATCACAACAAGTCCAACATGTGATGAACTTTGTGTTGGTTAAGCATTGTCAGACAGCTAACCTGCTTAGTTGCATTACAGCCAAAACCTGGACTGGTTTTATGCAGTAGGCCAGGTTGAATTGAGGATTGTGTCTGAAGTGTGACTAAGTGTGTATCAAGTATGGGTTCACAGTTCTGCATGTTGACATTTTTTCAGAAGAGGGCCACTTGCCTTATTATCTGATTACAAGTGAACATGCACTTAAGTGCTCAAGACCAAAGCAGCAGGCACCAGGATAGACCCAAACGGAATGTACCCGAGCATCACTTGGTCTGTAAACATAAAGCTACAAGAGGCGAACACATCCAGCAGCTCTATGTCAAAATTATTTGAGTAATTCAAGAGAAATAATATTTTATGTAGGAGGCCAAATTACCAGATGGGTTTTCGCCAAGTTCCTGCCATGTCATTTTTGTTAAACAGCAAACTGGTTGCAGCTTATTATAAAGCAGAGCACTGTTGCTTATTAACTCACTCGGGATGTGTAGTGTAACTGAGCTGAACTCAAAGAGATGCAGCAGTCCACGCTGTATGCATGTCCCACAATGGTTTATGCACAATCCCTTAAAAAGTATGCGCGTAATCTATTGGACTATGCAATGTCTTTGAGCCTGGTTCCCGTGGTTTAGTTTGTTCTCATGCACACGCACAAGCATGTGGGTGACCCAATGCACATCGTTGCCAAGCTCCCACTGCTTAACTGATCCACAGGTGGCAGCGTCGCACCGAGAAACTCGGCAATGCACCAACAAAAAAGGCAGGGAGGAAGACTGCTTGCAAGTAGACACGGATGTAAACAATGCAAGTTTAAAGCTTTGTGACTTCTGGTGAGGAACACCCACGGACTGTTTATAAAGAAGTGGACAGTCAGCGTGACGTCACCCATTGGTTTGTGGAGTACGGTTTTAAAGCCTTGAGTTTGGCCATCTTGGTTTTTTTGAACCAGCAGTGACAGAGAGGGCGGAGCTAAGTACAACCCAACGCTGAACAAGACATTTTTAGGTGACGGAAATGTTCAGATTTAAAAAAGGTTCTACGACTAAAACACGGACAACAATGCCTGTGGCTGTGTCACAGTTCTACATTACACACCAATTTTAAACAGATTTTGAGTTTGTTGTGTTGTCACACTGGAAAAGTGACAACATAAAGTGTTCTCAAAACCATCCATATACATATAAAAAGAAACACAAAAAAAGAAAACACAGGGCACAGAGGAAATGGAAGATCTGCTCACAGCTTGAACAAAATAACATCAAGTGCGGCAGTTGTAGAAATGGCTCAAAACAACAACAGGTAACCATTACATTTTTGGAAAAACATTTTTGCCATCTCTCCGTCTGTATAGAGAATGTAGTATGGAATTGGAAAAACGCAATTTTTTTGACAGACATCTCCCTCTCTCAGAAGTTGGGCAAAGTTGAAGTACTCAGATGAGCTTCTTCTTCATTCTTTCATACCATTTATGACATTAATTAATAATTCAGGGTTTTGGCTGCGGATCAGAATAATTAAGAAAGACTTAAAAAACTTCTAAATTGAATTTGTTCTTTGTCTTTGACATTTTCTACCCTAAATGATTAATCGAAAAAAATTTGTAGATTGATGAGGAGGGAAAAAAAAGTCATTAGTTAACCCAAAATAAATTAAAAAAGGAGGATTATCTGTGAAATTAATTCAAATGCATCAATTGTTACTTAAGTAACAGGAGTATACATGCATTTTAATGACACACTGTTAGTAACGCATCTGTCATGAAAGCCTTCTTCCCCTGATGATGCTCAACAATGAACCCTAACCCTAAACAGTTGAGTGAAGTCTACAGGCCTGGTAAAAGGCCAGCAATGATTTCCTAACCTGACTGAGCAAAAAGTGAACATGTGCTGGGCTTCAAGAAGGACAAACACAAGAGAGTTTGTGTTTGGCTCTCTCCGCTCCCCTGCCTAGTCAAATAACTGTGTGGGTCTTGAGAGAGGATAAAGTAAAATAATGGCCCATTTTATCTGTCTGTGAAAAGCCTCCCGCTGCCTCTCCCCATTTTCTCACTGACAAAGAAGATTGTGCTCATGGCTGCTAAATTCCATTTTGTTTTTTTGAATCCGCAAAAAACCCACTCTCCCTCCAATCATAACCATTTCATTCAGCCTAATTGTGTATCAATGACTCAGGGAGGTTCTCAGGCACTAAACTTGGGGATAATGGTTCATATCTCCCTGCCTTCAAGTCAGCTCAGGCTTTATTTTTGTGAATAAAATGAGACATCGGTATAAACAGCCATTTCATTAGTCTCAGTGGAACGCAGAGCAGAACTGGGCCCTGCGTCCATTAAGACTCTTTGTCATCCTATAGCCACATGGGATTTTGACGGGAAACAGGACATTAAAAAATAGATTAAAATCTCAATGCCGTTCTGCACAGCGATGGTTGAATGCTGACACAGTGCTTCTCCTTGCTCATATTGAATTGGTCAGAGCTTTGAAGACTTTATGAGTCTATTTCACTGCATCAAAGTTCTATGCAATGACAAGTTGACAAAAACACAGCCATCTTTGCATTACCATCAACGGTCATGTGCTGCTCAATGAAACAGAATCTTACATTATAGTCTTTGGTTCAGGACAGAGCCTTCAAACTAAATATAATCGTCTAATCATATCGTGTAATGACAGCACTTCTCTGCATAGAGTTGATCAAATAAAAATGCTTGCGTTTAAGGCTGGTCACTGAGCTTGCGTTCGAACCTCACATTGATCATGTTCTACACAAAATGCAATGCGTGTTAACCTTAGTGTTTCACATTAGATCTAGAAAACTGTTTTTAAACTTGGTGTCAGAAAGACATTTTCCTCACAACTCATATTACCATTATTTGACTATGTCGATGTTGTTTATCAAAATGCATCCAAAACAAACCTTCTACCCCTCTGCATACATACAGAGATCTCTGTGGATTTGCTCTTTGATGTCCCCTTAGTACTCATCACTATACAATGTACAACTCACTTAAATTGCCTCCACTCAACAGAAGACATTTTTACTGGCTGCAGCTCTTTAAAATGTATACATTTAAACTACCCATGTTACCATATTCCACAATATATCATTTAAGGCATTCTACACAATACTTCCTTTTCCATTCCTACAATCAGAAAAGCAATTGGAAAGAGAGAATTCATATTACAGGCTCCCTTAGAATGGAATAACTTGCCTTCAAACATATGACCCTTAACATCATTTCACATGTTCTTATTTTAAGTTAAATTGTACATGTTTCAGATGGTGCTATGCTACACAATACACTGTATATTCTATATATGTATATTTATACATTCCATTTTTGTTTACAAAAAAATTGTTCAGGGCCTCTCTGTGGCAATCAAGTGGTTTTTTTTCATCAATGTACTCTTCTTTCTGATGTTTTTCGTTCTATACCCTTTTTCCACCAAAATGAGGGCAAATGTGCAGGGTGTTTTCTTTTCTTTTTTTTTTTTTTTTTTAAACACGGTGTGTCATGTTCGACGTCATGGACACGCCGGCCGGCACTGGAAACAGGGACAGCAAACTAATTGTATGTTTTGTACATTAATAAAATTATAATAATTTTCCAAATCCCTGATTGATTTTATTTATTATACATTAAATTCAACATGCATCACAAAGCATCGCGCAGGAAAAGAGGAAAAAAATTAGCGTGTCCATCCAGGTGTTATGTTTCCACTAATGATCAGATCTGGAGCCGCTAAATATCGTGACAACTCTGAGTCATTTGTCCCGGGAATGAATGCCAATTGTAATCTTTTGCACTTAGGACAAAAACAAGACGTTAGTGGGTGTAAGTGGGGTTTTTTCAGTTGGAAAGGGGTTTCAGTTGTAGTGTGTCGATTGAACTGTTGATAGTAGTTTGAATTTAAATGAAATTGCAACGACAGCACTTTTGGACTTGGGATGCCTGAATTACACTGTCTGCTTGTATTATTGGAAATCATCAAAATGTATATAGCATAAATCATTCATCTCTTTGCCATTTAGATTTGTGATTGTACCATCCATGGTTGATGAATGCATGATGTATAGCATGTGACATTTTTAATATGTGTCAGTTAATTAAGTCAAACTCGATTCAGTGTGATGCGTCAACCTGCCTGACCACACTCTAACCTTTCTGTGAGTGCTCCGACGGGTGGAGGAGACTAAAGGACACGCCTATGCTGATGTGTTACCCAACATGTTAACACTGTCCCATATACATGAAGATACTGACAAAATCATGTATCCACATATTTATTTCACGCATTTATTTCATGTGTAATGCAAGTCTATGTACAGTCCAGCTGGAGTGTTGCTTTGGTTGCTCATACGGTTTATTTGATGAGAGAAGCATCAGGTATTCACGATCTCCTTCTCTCTTTTCCATCTTCTCTCCACTTACCCAGTTGTTCCTGCGTGGCACCTTCTTCCAGAAAGGTGATTCTCTCCAGGACGGCCCAGAACATCACACCCAGGGAGAAGATGTCTGCCTGGGCTGTGTAGGTGGTTCCACCCCACACCTCTGGAGCCATGTAGAAGTCAGAACCGCAGGTGGAGGAGTAGTGCTGCGGAGTCAGCTCACCGTCCACCAGACCTTCACTCATCTTGCTCAGACCAAAGTCTGCCACCTAGAGGTTGGACAGGCATATTCATTGAAAAACCAATGCTTAGTATGCTTTGTGTTGGTATTAAAAAGTGTTTTCACAAATGTATGACTCTAAAACCCTATGTAAAATAGCAATGTTCTAATACCCGATCATTTAGTTTTCCCTTTGAAAAATGATATGTAAAGATTTGTAGAGGATGGCTGAGATATGGACTACATATGGACCACAAATACATTTATTGACAAATATATAAGAGAAAATCCTTAGTTGAAACACATCTTTTGCACTTCTATTCTACACAGAGGGAAAAAAAAAAAAAAAAAAAAAAAGAAACTTGCCGATGTTGTGATTTGAATATAAAATCCCAAATTAAGGCACTTTTGGACTAGAAAGTAAAAATGTATCATTTATTAAGCCCTTAAAATGAGTGCAGCAACTAATGATTATTTTTATTATTGCTTAATCTGCCAATTATTGTCTAGATTGATCGATTGAACATTTGGGCCAAAAAAAATCCAAGTCAGAGGGGATGTCTTTAAATGTCAGAAATCCAAAGATATTCACTTCTTTTTTTAATGATATAAAAACAGAAAGCAGGAAATCTCCATATCCGAGAAGCAGAAAACTGCATTTTTTTGGATTACAAGTGTTTCAGTATGGAGAGCATTTTTATTTTCAATTCTTTCATATTGCTGTTTATTATGTTTTTTGTTGTGTTTATTGTGTGTCAAGTTCAATGCTACTGTGAAAACCAAATGCCCCCTGAAAAAAAAAAACAGCAGGTAAGTTCTATGATTCCTCCAAATTTTCCAACAAGTTGTGCGCTGACTCTAGTAATGCCACTTGATCTGCCGTAAACATCGCCACGCCACAACAGTCTGCCTACCTTCACAATGGGGCCTCTTGGTGTCACACAGACCAGCACATTGTCAGGCTTCAGGTCTCTGTGGGTGATGCCCAGACTATGTAGGAAGGCCACAGCACTGCAGAGCTGTCGCACCACGCTGTGGTTACGCTGCGAGTCCGGTGGCCTGGAGAGCAGGTACTGATTCAAGTCGCCCCCATCACAGTACTCCATCACGAGCCACAGGGCAAAGCAGCTCAGGGGGCCCGGCTGCTCTTCCTCCCTCTGGGCCGGTCTCTTCATGGCTCTGTTTTGAGGCCTTTGTGGGGTTGTAGAATCAGATGCATTGGATTTGGTCTTGGCCTGGAGCTTAGGTCTGGCCTGAACAGTGTTGGTCCTGTCCTGAAGTCTTGAGACAGAGTTAGTCCTCTGCTCGGCGTTATTCCTTTCCTGACCTTGTGACCTTGTGACACTGCCCTTCAGCACACTCTCAACTAGACATGGAGGCAGTTCCCCTGGTTTTAGGGTCTTCAGGCTCCTCAGCCCAGTCTGCAGGAGGCAGCTGTGGAGTGCAATGACATTGACATGGTTCTTGGCAGTGGCTCTCATGGCCCACAGCTCTTGCAGGTAGAGTTCAATGCACTCCGGGTTGCTGCAGGGCAGACGCTTGATCGCCACCCTCTGTCCTGTTTTGGCCATATGGCCCTCAAAGACCACACCATAGCTGCCTCGTCCTACCTCCCTCTCTAACGTGTAGAGCTCCTCCATCTCCCCAGGGACTGGAGCCGAATGTGAGTGCTAAGGAGAATAAAACAACCGAGGTAAGCATGATAGAAATGACATGTAGCGTTGACGTACAAAACCCCAAAAAAGACTGTCTAGTATTAACAGTATAACGTTAACTGTAACTAACGTTCGTCAACAACATTTAACCAAATTATTTACGTTACGATATTAACGTCACGGGAGCCCCACAATTAAGCCGCAGATGCGTAATTAAACTCAGCTGTGATTCTTAACGTTAACCTTAACAACGGACGTCACTGTAACGTATCGTTACCAGAGGTACGTAACGTTACTCCCCCCAATAACAGAGCTTTCCTGTGTTGTTTTGTATTTCGAGTTTAAGTTAATGATACTTAGAAACAATTTACTGAACAAATGACTCACGTTTTATAAGTTGCATGGAGACCTTGTGGAGTAAGTTACTGAATGCATTTAACATTTAGCGTGGATACAGCGCCGTCTGCTTTAGCTACAAGCTCACGTAGTTAGTCAAACTTACCCACAAGACTTCAGCTTACATTCCCAGTAAAGCGACTTGAATCTGCTATCTACTTGATTGACACGCACATTCGCCTTATATTCAATGTTTAATTGTTGATAAATAGATAAGCGATAATAAAATGGCAGCACAACAACCACCGAACAAATGTGACACACTTCCGTGTCGAAATTCAGAGAGCCCGCTTTACTTGTACGTGTATTGTGATTGGCTACAGAAATTCAGCCGCGTGTTGTGATTGGTTGGTAGCGGAACCGTAAGCATTCAACCAAGAGATATTTCAAGACACCGCAAAAAAAAAAGAAAACTAAAAACCTTAACTAATAGAGAATGAAGAAACTTCCCCAGTTGATTACTTAGATTTAGACAATTCCTTTTTGTATCACAGGTTTTCTGCAATGTTATGTTTAAATTACCAAATTAATTAGTTAATATTTTATACTATCTTATCCATATGTACTCATTTGGATACATCAGGTAAGGTTCAACATTTTTGTTTCATTTTGTTGGCATATTACCAAAAAATCACAGGTTTTTACAGAGGGAATTTTGGATGTCTTTGTATCACTCCATAAATCCGAAAATACTGTCAACAGCCAAAAAGATTTGCCATGTTTTGAGGAATAAAATGTTCTATAAAACAGGCTATGAATGACATATGAACAAACCACTCTGTAAAAAGCTTCAGAATAGCTTCAGAGGGAAACTGGAAAGTTTGGTGTAGCCCATGTAAGTGCTACTGAAGTGGAGATATCTGGCTCAGAGTATGAGGAAAAACAAATTTTGAGAAATCGGTAAGAAATGCCAGAATTTAAATTTAAAACATTAAAAGAATGAACCAACATTATCAACAGGATGTGAAGAGGTGGTGACGTTATGTCAAAGACGTCTGTGTATTGTGTTGCAGAGATGCACGCTAACTGACTAGCCCCGATACATCCCGTCTTGTAATACCACTTGTTCCTCTAGAGGCGATAGTGAGTCCAGATGGAGAGACTCAAGGCAGACTCAAAGGGCTTGTCAACATGACATCCATGATCCCAACTTGTTTGACAGTTTGTTATGATTAAATCCAAAGTGGCAAAAACGATAAAATGACTCGCACCCTCGCCTCAAACTCACCGTCGACAGGAGACTGGTTCTCAGAGTTTAAGCCGTTTGGTTGAATTTTGCGTATTCTTGCCCACTGACTGACTGTATCTGACTGACAGACAGACATGCATAACACCGGAGTAAAAAATACATAATAAATATTTCAACAGTAGAAGAGAGAGCTATATAGCTAGGGATATCAGCTCAAATACAATAGTAAATGTTGCCGTTTTGCAGGGGCAAGTTTTGTCAGATGTGTCAGTTAGAAGTGTGGACATTACTGGATATTAGCATCTGTGTATCATCACACATCATTTGAGATGCACAGATGTCGTTACAAATAGCCAAGTTAATGACCCGTCCCATATTATTTGAATTATTATTATTATTATTATTATTATTATTATATAATCAATATTACAAAACATTATAATCTTGCCATATTTCAAAGAACTATCAGGCGATTTAAATAGGCACGTCTCAGAGAGTCTATTTTGGTAGATTCATAGTTCCAGACACATTAGACAAAAAAATATATGCTTCAGTCGGTCCTGAGTTTTCAGTACTGACAAGCATTTTGTAAAAAAAAAAAATCATGATAGTAGTAGGGCTGATAATGCCTTAAAGTGCTGCATCTGAAAAGGTAGGCAAGTCTATAATAGGCTGGGACAGTTTTGTAATCAAGCCATTTAAATCGACCAAAAAAAAAACACTGTAAGTGCAAAAACACCAAACTTTCCTCATTGCTGCATTGAATCACAAAATACCTTCTCAACAAAACACACACACCTCTACACG
>CALSBV010012075.1:5630796-5663458 GCA_943590825.1 Bovichtus diacanthus | reverse complement strand
TGTGTGTGTGTGTGTGTGTGTGTGTGTGTGTGTGTGTGTGTGTGTGTAAATCCTCCTCAAAGCTGAAGGTTTTTGAAAGAGTAACTTGTTATCTGTGTTTTGACAGGATCATGTTTGGTGTTGATTTCACTGGTATTGCATGACTCTTGTGGTTTTCTTTGGGCTTCTATGTAAGTTTTGAGTTTAAGGAAGAATCAGGGTAATTTCAAGGGACATTGTTTGTGAGTCCATGGGTGTGGTTTGGGAAGTTTCTTTTGCACTGTGCTTTACCGTTTTGTGTTTTTAGGACAGTGTTAAGTGTAGCTTACGAAGAAAGTAGTCGGTCCCTTTTTCCGGTTTCATGTAGCCCTGACAACCTTCACCAGTAAGATAGGGTAGCCTGTATACTACCTGAGAGGCGAAACACAGGGTGGAAAAATTTGCAAAGCACTCACAGCACATTTCACTGAGTGCACAGTAATAACTGAAGGTGACTCAGATGAGAGCACTAACATTTGTATCAGCTTCGAGATGTTCAGAGAGGTTTTAGTTTAAAAATCGACATGAAACTATAAAAGTGAGGGGGACATGTCCCCCCCCGTTCCCAGTGGAAATTACCCCCTTGATTATTTGTATTACAGTGTGTAGCTGTTCACTTTGGGAAGCAGAGTAACCAAAAACCAATCTGAAACTAATTCAATTAGGGTTGGACTTTTAAATGAGTTTATGGAGTACAGTGTTATTGCAGGCAATCAGTGACCTATGAGCGATACAGTATCTCATGTCAAGAGGCTGGCCTGATGAGTCACCACATGATGAGCACTAATACGTTACAGGGAGCCTTGTTTAAAAGACAGACAGAACACTCATTTCAGGTGAACAGAGCTTTGCGATGTTGATTATTTCAATGCCAACCACTGGTGGACTCAGGGAACTCAGGTGGGGGGTGAAGAAAACTCAGCCAAAGTGCCCTCTAGGGGGCCCTTCCAGTGCAAGAAAACTTGATGAAGCGCTCTCTAGGATGCACTTACAGTGAAGAAAGTGAAATGTCCCGTAGAGTGGCCTTACAATTAAGAAAACGCGATGCAGTGCCATATAGGCTGCCAAACATGCTAGAAACCTTTCTGTGCACTGGTGCCCTTTTTATGTTTTGCGCCCCTGCCCCTCAGACAGCCTGAGTCTGCCACTGCGCCTAACGCACAATAGGTTCACACAAAATAAACCATTTTCTTACTTACTTTTATTGGTATCTACCGATGCAGATAGTCTTGATTTTATTTGACCAGGTTCTGAGATATCCGCCTCAGAGATGACTCCAGCCGCATACAATGTGGCTGAATGTAACTTTCTTTGTGGCGCTCATCGCCCTGTCAACGGGGTCCCCACACACCCCAGAAGTTTACTTTTTGTCAGACCTCACAGGTTTTTTATTCTATCATTCCAATGTTTTCATGACTTTGTCAATCAACGTATTCCTAATGACTTCGTATCATTGTTTTCTGTTTTAATGATACATACAAACCAATGCATTAAAAGGTCCTAGGGGACCCAAGTCAACAGCACCCAAGTGCAGCCCGTGCAGGTTTAAAAGATAACATAGGACAGATCAAATGTTTGTCGTGGGTCCTCGTTTAAATGCTCACACACTATCAGGGGGTCGGGGCCCTCGGCCGTTTTAAAGGAGACGGACACACATGCAGCAGACACACATTTCCTCATGTGCTCTGTCTATTCTACTTTTACATAATTCAAATCAACCGTAACGTTCCTAAAATAAGAAGAATCCGTTTCTTTTCTTTTTTTAGATAACATTAATAACATAACTAATAATGTTTTGAGAAGAAAGAAGCGAACATTTTGCTACGATGGTTGTTTCTTACAGTAGGTACAGCTTGTCCTTGTAGGTTAAATGTGTTGGTAGGTTAAAAATTCAACAGCAATGTGTGCTTTATGTGTAACTTTGTCCCTGTTAATCTGGATAATCATGTTTCACCTGAACTACGTTCTACCTAGAAATAGTCCCTCTGAAAATTGTATCTCTTAGATGTTAGGTTTACATAAATGTGTTTGGATGAGGATGAACTTTGACACCAGACCAGGGTTCACGTCTGTGGTCGGTAACATTGGAGAAACCAGCAAGAGTAAGCTAAATTTTAAAAAGTGTCCACACGAGAAAAAAAAAACAGCCCAGTGTTGCCAACTCTTTTCCAATGACTCAGGCAAAAGGATTCAGTCTAAATGTATTTGCTGCAGTATATAGTACATAGACATTATTATGTACACAATTTCTAGGAGACAGGATTGTACCTGCATACAACTGTAATCTCAGTTGAAATAGGGCCAGTTAACAAAAAAACACATTTTCTTATTTACCTCTAGTGGCCATTTATAAATAGCCATTTAGATAGTTTTATTTTTTTATTTTCTCAGGCTTTGAGATGTCTGTGTCTGACATTTCTGCCTTGAATTTATAAAAATTAAAAATGTTATGCGCTTTACAGACACAATTCCATTTACCTCCCTTGTGTTCGAATTGAGGGAGAAACCAGAGAATGACAAGCAAAACCAAAATGATCTTCAAACACAAGAGATTTTTATTTATTTTTTTGTCATTTGAGTAAATTAACCCTTTAAAAGCATAGCCGTACAAAAAAATGCCTGTCTTTGTCTTGGTCCTTTCTCCGTTCATACACTGAACTGCACTTTATTGGCCCATTATCTCAGATCAATGAATTTTCAACAAGCGATTTCAAGCGGGTGTAAGGTGATAAAACACTCCTGAATCTCCTCAGGTTATAAAGAATTAATCAGATACCATTAATGGCCCATGAGATGTAATTGGTAGAATAGGATTTTTTTTCCAAATCATTTCCCCTCCTCTAAAGTGACCACATCATCATGCCATCCATCTTTGGTGGTTCCTGGCTCCAGCTTGGCCTTTAAGTTAAGCTCCACACAACACTGGAAGAGACTGGAAACCTCAGCAGTGCTTTACTAAAGATGAAAGATCTCCGCTGTATATGTGGAAATGAGGACAAACACTGGGAGATGAGCGGAGGAAGAAAGGGAGTGTTGAGGCAAGAACAGAAATGGATGCAAAAGTGAGAGCTGGAAGGAAACAGAGAGAGTGACCCATAGGTTATCTATGCATTAGCAGACTCCTTTGTGTTGTTCGGCTTCATGCAGACGACTAATGGATGAGATAGAGTGAGTCAGAGCTTTGTCAGAGACGAGCACGGAGCTTTTCTTCTCCCCCACTCACAGTCGTGACACCTTGGCCCCGTCTCCACCCTTTATTTAAGCTGCTAAAGCTAATTTATCCCACCGTTAGCTTTATTAATACACTTTGCTTTACAACTTTGTAAACAGTGCACAGGCTGCTGGGATCTCATCCATTCACTTGTTGGCTTTCGCTAGAAATACAAAAGGGTCTTTTTTAAGGGACCGTACACAAAGTATTGAGGTCTGGAGGGGGGCTGAATATAATATTTATATTATTATATTTTCTATTATATATTTATATTTTCTCTGTACGCTCTCCTTGATTTTGCATCAAAAAAATAATTTCTCTACCTAATATTGCAAGACAATATATTTTATGGCAAACTTATGGGAGAGTATTAGTGCCAGGCATAAGGGGAAGAAATGAGAGGAAAAGATTTATTTAAAAGATTTTGCATTTTGAGAATAGATTTGAAATCTCGAGAATAAAGTTGAACTTTCAGAATCTGTGCTAACGTCAACAGTGTGATTTATTCTCAAAAGTTCAACCTTATTCTCGACATTTCGACTTTATTCTAAACATTTCAATTTTATTCTCAAAATGCAAATAAGAAATCTTCCTCCTCTGATTGTGTTCTGATGCCTGACACTAATACTGAAAGTTCAACCTTATTCCCGACACCTACACTTTATTCTTTTCATTTTTACCTTATTCTCGGCATTTTTGCCTTTATTTTTTTAAATGCAAAATTTAGAAAAAATCTTCCTCTTCGCATTTACCCCCCTTACCTGGCCCTAATACTCTTCTGTACAGACCTGAGAAAATGGTGAGGGAAAAATATCCAGCAACATCACTGGAGTTTTTTTTTAATGTATTTCAGGCTCTGACAAAAGAAATGTATTCAATAAACAAAACCAAATGTATGAGACCTGCAGTCCTTTTATGAATGCTCTGATTGCCTCCTGTGCGATTGAAAGGGAAAAACATTTTCTCTTGAAAACACTTAACATTTTCACGGTCTTAGTTAAGTCTAATGGACACATAAAACAGTATGTTTGTTTGGAAAGTAATGGATGAAAGCATTCATTTGTGCAAGATGGAAAGATTCATCTAAAAGTAAAGGAACATCGGGCCCCGCATTGTCGTCCCATTTTCTTTTTGCTTTCATGCTATTGTTCATTTAGATGGGCAGGGTTGTTTATATTTGTGAATATATTAAATTTATTTTCAAATGCAAATCTTACTGTAATGAGTTCCCAGTCCCCTGGACGGCTCTGCTGGCAGAGAGCCTGGTTTGTAGGGGGCCTTCCTTTCCCACCGTCCACTTTATCAGTGTACAGAACATCGTATATCAGCCCAATGGACCCAGTCAACTGCTAGCTCTCTCAGATAGATTATTCAAATGATAAGAAATCTTAAAGATTGCGGAAATAATATGCACATTTATAGGCAAGGGTGGCTAAAATGGACCAGTGGCAATATCGTGACCAAGAACTGTATCATTACTGAAATAGAGCGGAGAGAGGAGTGTGTCGGTTCATGGCCCAAAGGGTCACAGATTAAATTTGTAGTTATTGAGATATGAAAAGTTGTGACTCTTTCTGGCCCCTTGAGTTCAGGAGCGCCTGTGCACAGCACTCATAGCGGTACATGCCAAGGAAAAGGGTGATAACTAAGACATGAAGTGAAAAATACATTACTGAAATGACCTTTCTTTTTTTTGGATCCAGTCTCCACCTCATGGTGGCGCTACAGGAAACTAGCCTTCATCATCTGGGAACCAGGAATGTTTGTACTAATGAAATATTTCAGTCTGAACCAAAGTGGTGGAGCAAACTGACAGACTTGCATTGCCTTCCCTCGAGCTTGCTGCTCGCGTGCAATGTCATTCATACCTTCATAGCGGGTGACTCCCACAGGGTCCTGACCAAGAGACAAGAAACCTGTACTGATGGCCAAGTGCTCTCCCTAGTTGTTTTCAAGAAGAAGACTCTGCTCACCACTTGACTTACATGCTTCATACTTCAAAAACGGTTTAAAAAAACACAAAACAATATCCTCTAACCTTCACTGCCCTTCAGTGAGAAAAAAAACAGTCAATGAAAAGTGCACTCCAGCAATTTAGTATTGCACTTCCATAAAGTTGGGGGACTCACAAAAGACACATTAAACATCAAAATTGTGAAATTGAAGCAGCAGAGGCAGAGACCAGACTTTTAGTACTTATTATGGGCCAGGCTTCAAACACACTTCATCCTACACTTCCTATAACAACAACAGCGTCACACATTGAATCCTGCCTCCTCTTCCAAAACCGACTTCTCCGTTCTGTAATGTAAACTTTATGTCTCAAGGTGTCAAACCCAAGCAGAGAATACCCTGGGGACATTATCAGGGTTATTTAGGAGCTCCTCCCGAGCCACAGAGGATATCCTACAGCTGTTTTCACTGAATAGTGCTCCTCATAACGAGTAAACTGAACTTAATGTGTAAAGTGTCCCTTTAAAGGAAGTGTTTCAGTAGTGCAACTCCAATAATTCCCTTTACATGTGTAAATGAAAGGATGCTACATGACAGGTCTTCTTCTCTTGATTTAAAAAAAAAGAAACAACCATACTAATTTATAATACATCACATTGTCGTAAAACAGGGATGTGCACGGACATTTTTGAAGAGCTGTTGCTCGAACCCGAAAAAAGGCATTGCCCTCGAATGGTCACGGTTAGGATAGGTCTTGGTGCAACGAGTCTCACAAAGATTTCCAAATCCAGGTTTGCCATCTAGACAGGACCCTTTGTGTCTCGTTTATTTATTAATTTTCACGGCTCTGGGTCTGCCCATCTCTGTGTCCCGTCGAGGAATTTCTTCCCCTCCAGATGGGAAGCCCTTAATGTGTGATGAGTCGGGAGCGAGAACGTGTTGGCAGCTTGTAAAAGCAACACTTTAGTACACGTTCTATGAGCTCTGCCTTATTTAGGTTCTAACGCGTTCATTTATTCTCTGTGGAAGAAAAGAGAGCAGCTCACGTTCACTTAAACTGATCAGCGCTTGGCTCCGTATGCATGTATTGGAGACGCACAAATGAAAACCCTGCCATATGCACTGTGTCATACCAAAACTATGATGGCAGCTAGATCTCCGACACACAGCCTGACAGAGGCCATCCTGTGGGGAATACAACTCTACATAAAACCTGTTCAAAGAGCAGGGCCATCCCGTTAATGGGATGTATTATTGAGGTAGTAAAGGGTTAAGTGTGGCGTGCTGTGCGGGGACAAGAGGTGTGCAAGCAGATCTGAATATGTAATGCATAAACATTGAGCAAGTGCAGTTACTTTAACCAACCAGTTGACCAGTTGACCAGCACAAATCATTACAACCAGCTCACTATCATCCCCACTGTAAACATCTTGAACGTAGCCCATTAACACTTAATATCCTTGTCAATTGTTTCACACTTCCATTCAAATGAGGTGGCAGCCCGATGGCGGCTTGGTGCCTGAGCCTTTGGAAAGATATAAATCGCCCTCCTGCCAATTCATCCAAAGCAAGATGCAGCTAAATAAATCTTCGTGCAACAAACCTGCAGCCTAAAAAAAATGAATGCAACTTCATTCGTCATGGACATTTTTGTGAAAAACAAGTTCCAAAATCCCCTGGATGAATTGAATCGACACAGCGTTTGAAAAAAAAAAAGAAGTAAATGGACTGCATTCATATAGAGCTTTTCCAATCTTTGCGATCACTCAAAGTGCTTTACAACACATCAGCATTCACCCATTCACACACATTCATACAGAGTCAGAGGCTGCTGTACAAGGTGCCACATGCTCATCAGTGATAACCATCCACACACACTCACACACCGTTGGCCACTGGGAGCAATTTGGGGTTCAGTATCTTGCTCAAGGACACTTTGACATGCTGACTGTAGAGGCCGGGGATCGAACCACCGACCCTCCGACCCTCCGACTAGTGGACGAGTTAAAAGTATTTTAAAGGTTTATTTTAAGCATGTGTCAACATCAAATCCTCCTGGAAACAGATACTGAAAATACTGAAAAACGGTTTTGTGGAATCGAAATAAAAGTTCCAAAAGCTTAACGAAGATATATGAGTTGTCTGCAGGACACTGATAATGTGCCGCAGATGATCCGATACTGTCCCCATATTGTTTAGCTATAACCTCTAAATGTCTGCATGCGAACACATGGACATCCATTGTCTAATTATAAACCTTGCGACAGACATTGCACGACTTTTCAATTATAATGGTGTTGACAAAAAGCTCACAGTGTGCATATTAATACACTGTGGTAGAATATGATGAATGTATGAAAGCTGCATCTTTGTACTGCTGGAGCGCATCCAGGGCCTACACACCATCACTTATGCTGTGCTGGTTTACTCATTTGTTCATCTTACTTAGTAGGGGCCACTTAGGGCAACATAACAATATGCAATGGGCTTAGTCAGCAGCGTCGCAAATGATCATTGCACAAAACATCTCAGCAGGGCAAACAAACAGGTCCCTCTAATGATTTCCCATAAAGCCCTTCATATATTTGTAAATGGGCCGCGGTCACACACGACCTGTTTCATATGCTATTAATTACAAACGGTAGTGTGGTACAGTGGAAATGGTCGCGGCGTGCTGGTTCGTACTTCTTTATTTATTTTCACATCAACGTACCCGTCAATATGACACCCACTCTGTGTTGTTAAAGATGTCCTCTCTCTCTCGTCGAGACGATGATAGGATGTCTTTAATGGCGGACTGTCACTCGCTGTGACTTCTGCCACTCGTCTCTGTCTTCAGCAGACCTGTGAAAACATTATGAGTGCGAATTCCGTTTGACCAGATGGGGGCTCATGTGGGTCAACAGGACATTGAAAGCATTTTTATTTATTTATATATATATATATATATATCTTTAAGGCTACATAACATTGCATACAACAATTCTTATCATTCTATCATTTATGCTCAGTGTTTTCAGCTTTGGAGTTATTGTAGAAATTGACCCTCTGATGAGTACTTTTACTCATCAAAAATAGGTGCACTATGGCACCTATTTTTAATACCAGTTATGCTCTACCATTTTATTTTTACACTCATCATGTCATTTTGAGCAGCAACTACGATTACTGCTAATAATCATATCTTTATCTATATCTCTATATATAGAGATATAGATGTATAGAACTATTTGCTTCTCACATTTCACCTCAGCTGACCAAATGCACTTGAGTCTTGCATGTTACACAAATAATTACTATTAATTAATATATTTTTTCCCTTTAATTAAGGGAAAATTACACAGTTCTTTCCAGGAACGTTCCTGGTCCATGATTTAGAGAGTAAAGGATTAAACACGTAAAGTATTACTAAAAGGATTCAAAGATCTAAAACATGTTCTAACATCAGCCCCTCTAACAAAGTCATTTATGGCAAGAAGAGCAATAAAGAGGTCCTGACCCTAAAACAGAAAGACGCTTTGCAGAGAGGTCATTACCTTTACCAGGAAAAGTTCAATCGTAGCCTTCTTAAAAGCTTCTATAATTATCATCACTTCCAGTCGCAGCAATAAAGCTGTAAAAACCCACTGTGTCCTTGTCCAGAAACAAACGGCCAAGTTAGCGACCAGCTGGTGCAACATAGTGGAGTATTTAGCTGCTAAAGATTCTGATGTTTCCCTCAGGAGTTGGAAGCAACTGGAGAACGGACTCACATTCTCCAGGTGGACACAAACACGACTCCACATGAATGCCAATGCTCTGTATGTGCCAGAGGTGTTGCATTAGCAACTGTATGCTAACAAGTTTGCCATATCAACTGAAAAGACGATAATACGTCGTGATATACGATCAGTGTTGTGTTTACAGCTTGTTTCCGAGGCCCCCAAGTGGCCTAAAATATTTTAATAAATGCAGGCCCAGCACTACTAGAGGACGAAAAACGTACAGGGAACCTTTAAGTTGCGTCAGTGTTTAAGGATGAATTAATAATAAACTGTGTGTGCACTACATAAAGGGCATACATACGTCGGTTCATCTTTGCCTCGGTTCATAAACCTGCGTATGTTTTTCTGGTGAGGCAGCAGTCTATGGGCAGAATCATGTCCTGAGTTTCCTGCTGTTTCTTCTTTGTTATCGCTGTAATATTGGCTGATACAGCGCTGAGTGACAGGCTAGATTGAGGTTAGGGAGAGGAGGTCAAGCAACAAACACCGTGCACCTGGTTCACAGATTTGTTGCCTCCACCAAGCGGCTTTTGTTGATACAGGGCTCGACAAGGTGCCCCTGGTGTCTTCAAGCAAAGATCCGCTCACTTCTGCTGTATGATTTCCATCGGCGATCCACCCCTGCAGCGGCCGCTTCCTGCCCACTGGAAAATACCCATTTTTCTCATTTATTGCCTCAGGTTGTGCTCTCGCTTTATCCCACCCACATTGTTCGTCTCCTGCTGTTGGCTGAACACCCTCCCATCACCAACGCTTTGACTGGCCGCCCAAATCCAGCTAATGATTCCTCTAAACTGGAATTGATTCAATGTTCCTGTCACTCTGTGTGATTTCTCCCTGTAGACTGGACCCAGATCCCATAGGCTTTATCTCCCAGATTCTCCAGCTGTTGACCCTGGTTTTAGACTCTTCTCTTGTACCTGCTGGGCTCCTGCTTGTCTCTGCCTGTCTGGCTGTGCTGAGCGATGAAGATCCCTCTGTGGTACCTGGCGGTGCTGTTGGCATGTCTCTTCACCCCTGGACGCAGTGACTGCCAGGGGGACTGTGTGGCCTGCGGTATGCTCCTGCAGCAGCAGCAGCTGCAGCAAGCCTTCAACACCATGGTAAGTACGTGTGTGTGTGTGTGTGTGTGTGTGTATGTGTGTGTGTGTGTGTGTGTGTGTGTGTGTGTGTGTGTCACTGTTTGTCGTCGTGATTCACTGTTGATAAGTGCATCCGCCTTGTCAACCCTGCAGTGTGTGTGTCAGTATGGGTAGAGCGGCACCAAGGCTTCAGCACCCTGATAGAGGTGTGTGTGTGTTTTGTCTGAGCAACTTGTTTTTTTCAATCACGATAAGAGCTTCTGCGTAATGTCTTGTTTGGCATGACTTTGTGCTCTTTGTTTACCTGTGCACATGGGAGTTAATAAAGGGGTCGAACGATGTGATTATTGTGTCTTTCTCGTGCAATGACATTTTTTTTCTTCTCCCAAAGCATTTTACTATTATTTTTATTTATCAAGTAAACCATTTCCTGTCAATTAAAAGCAAAAAGCCTCTCCACAAATCTTCGTGAAAATATTTTCAGAGACCAAAAGGAAGAGAAAAAAAAAAAGAAGAAAGAGAATACGTTTCCACTAAAATATAAATCAGTAAGACATTCCATACTGTGCAGGAAAATTGCTCATTGTGGCGCCCCACAGTGGAAGAGTCAAAAAAAGGCACTGTGGTACTGAACATTTCTTAACACAGACTTATAATAGGGATGATATTCTATTTGCATACTGACTGAAAACATCCCACTGTTAAATCAGTGCAGATACCAGTGACACAATGAAATACAATCCAGGAAGTCCAGTTGGAGTAACTGCTTATCAGTTATCATTTAATGTAGCAATGAACCCCTTAGGGCTAAAGAGAGTCGAGCTAAAACAAAAACAATACGCAAATAAAGCCTTTTTTTTCTTTTTTTTTTTCTGAGCTCCTCAACAGTTGGCATTGTGGAGACACATTTCAAGCGAGTACCGTTGGAATTATTTCTGTCTCGTAGCGGAGGGGGTGATTTGCATGTGTAAGTATCTACAGCACTTGTGCAATGCTTCGTGACCAACATGGCGGTACCAGCCTCGGCACTGATAGAATGCGATTGCTCTCCGAATTCAAACCCCAAACTTCAGTGCAGCACACGGTGTCATTTACAAACAGTGTGAGACACGTCAGCGGGTAAAAATAGTCCGTGGGCATCCATGAATAGCTGTGGGATGGCTAATTTAGCTGATAATGATGCAGAGAAAGACAGCTGGGACCTTTTTGGGAGTTGTAATAGAACTCTGTAATTGACTGCTGCTCAGTATCATCAGCCGGGGCTTACATCGGTGACTGACACATTTGATCAGTTCCTCATTGTGTTAGCTGCTTTCCCATCGAGCCACAGATGGAATCCACCGAGCAATTCCATTGTTTCCCACTCCAGACTGAAAGAGTGTGTGTGGAGCCGACAGTATTTGTTATAATGTCAGGACCCAGTGATGTATTAGTGCACACACCTACACACTCATGGACGCATCTGTTCACGCACCCATACACACACAAGCATCTCATAGCATCATCCCTTCCACTGACTACACTCATTGCTAATCTGAAAGACAAATGGCAGCTTTTGTTTACATTTATGCTAATCATATGTGCTACAGCTATCATTTACATAAATCTGAGCAGCCTCTGCCTATTGTCTTACAAAAAAAAAAAGGATTAATTTTCTTTTGGTATATATATATATATATATTATAACAAATATATAATCACAAAAAAAAAGTCACATGGTAGTAAAGACAGCCACTCAATCGAGTTTATTTAAAACCTTTTTCACGGGTCATACATAAACTAAAATAATAAAATACCCCACTAAGAAAATATTGAACTTATATTTAAATAAAAACAATTCCTTTCCTATTCCTACTATGCAAATATGGGACGCTATACAATATTCAAAGCACTCCAGCCCCGGTGTTACACGGATTTGTAGTTGTACTTTAAGGAGTTAAACACCAAAATAACACAAACAAACCGATTACGGCAGCAGTAGACCAGCAACCCCCATGTTCTGAGAGGTAAAATGACTTTACCTACTTTACCTTGTCAAAGGAGTCTGGCGGCTTTGAAGAGAGCAAAGGTAACGGCTTCAGTTCCCTGATGGAAAAGGCTGATTCACGGCAAGGTAAAGCAGTGAAAACACTCTAAATATAGTGTATACTTAAAACCAATATAGAACTCTTTGGGTTTCTTAAATACGTTTAGCTGCAGCCCCCCTGCACAGCAGTACATTCTTTAGCTTCCTGCTGGTACTCCTGTCGGTTTCTGCAAACTGGGGGCGTGCCGACCGCCCTCTACTGTAGTAATACACTGACTGTGGATAAATACCTCATACAACCCCACTTCAAAAGATCCAAACTATCCCTTTAATCCTTAAATGCGCGATGCAGTCAGTTAGTGTGATAAGACTTCTGCTTTGTTTCAGTCACATCAAAGGATCCCATATGGTCTTGTGAGATAAAGCGCTGATTGATGGTTACAGCATTGACTTGGCCATGAGCCATTCTGTGTGCAGACTCCTGGATGGCACGAAGGGGTGGCCAGTTAGATTTCAGGGGTGACCCTTACCACTCTGTGCGCCCCCTACGTACAGCCCTGTCAGTGAGGGGTTTCTTCACCTAAACCCAACAACAACATCATCCTAATTCAGTTTGTGTTTTCATGACTTGATTTTTTAATGGATGGCAGAGCAAGTGACAAAGGTCTCCTAGAATTGAACCTGGGATGATGTGAGTAGTCTAGCCTTGGCATTATAGTTAAGTACCAACTGACAAAAATAAAGCATTCTGAGGCATCCTCACTATGGACGACTCTCACAGCCTTTAAATCCTACGGCCCTCACAAGTATATGCACACACACACACATCTCCTCTCACTCATAAACTCCTTCAGATTGCTCCATTGATCTGACGTCGAGAATCCCCTGGTGTGCTCATTTAATTTACGATGGATAATTAATTTCACAGCGGAACTCCCTCTTCTCTCATTCCTTTGATGTGAGCAGGTTTTCTGATAACAACGCAATTCATCTCATTTGTGCGAGATTTGACGAGTAAATGGGATTCGCTTCTTACCTCAAACTGAAATTTAACTCAGAGGACTCGGGAGTTTAAGAAAAGCGAGAAAAGGGAGAGATATGTGCGCATAAGTCTCTGCAGCGTGGCAGCTGTGGCCTATTTACTCTGTCCGTAGAGAAATGTAATGCATTGTGGTTTTTCCACATTCAAGACTATAAATAATCAATTCAGTCTTATTTTAAGTGAGTCAGCAGGTTAAGTATTATGGCAAAACTGATTTTCAGGTAGCTTTAAATAAAGCTAATAGTGCAGTTGCAAGGGTTTTGACTAAAAAAACAAAGAAACATCGCTGATGAGCAGATCAAACAAACTTCAAAAGTTCTTCATTTGTCCTCCGTACTGCTATAGGACACCGAGTGCTGAGGCATGAAGCTCAACTGTCAGGTGTGATGATAATGAGACATGAGGGACATTAAAACTGCACAGAGAGTCAGTGATTCATCTCTGACGAAGTACATTCTATATAAAAAGTTCAATTCCAAAATACTGTATATCATTTCAAGAGCAAATATATCATTACTAGAATTTGAAGAGCCAATCTGAAAAAGATTGAATATAATTTACCTGCTGTCCTTCAAACTGATATGTAATTTCGTCCAATTTTGTGCTGTCAATCATTTTGCAGAAGTAGATGTCACGTTGATCAAATGACAGATTTCTCATATTGGCACCTAACTTTCCGTACGCGCTGAACACAGCAGGAACAACGGCCATTAACTCCCATGACACAGAAGCCATCCAGGTTAAGAGACTGCTTTCTCAGCCTGGGTCTGGTTGTACAGCAAAGCGGTGACACAAAGTGTGATCGCGTGCCATAAATGATATGCTGACCTTGGAAAATATATTTATAAACCTTGCACTCGTGTTGATGCAAAGATCTTTTATTAATGCGATCAGCCCACTTGTGCTTTTCTGCTATGTGGTATTTTTAATTGCTACGTTTTTTTAAACTCACTGATTGACTGATAAGGCAACATGAACACAGGAAGTAGCCATGAGTGTCTTTACAGCTGCGCTAATCATTCTGTTTTATATGAGAAATGGTTGTAATTAGTATGTGTGATTTGACAAACCTACAGAGCCCGTCTTTTGGTTCAGTCTCACGGCTCTCATCACCCCTTTCCAGCTGTTTTCAGCAACAAAAAAAAGATAATTTGTTAATAGGTTAGCTATATCAACTTAACACGGCTGTAATATGTCAAACATGTGTTGTATTTAGTTGTTGAGTTTTTCCCCCAAGTGGCCATAAAAAAATTGATTAATGCAGCTTTAAGCATCTACATTTAACTAAGATGACAAAAAACATTGATAATGCTAATGTGGCTCCTAACAAGTAGCTGCTACCAGGCATCAATATTTTGGTAGGTCAAATCTAAAAACTAGCGATCAAATCTGATGGATAATTACCTAATCATGCACAGTACTATGATGCCATGGTCTCTAAAAAAGTATTTTGGTAAACTATAAAGCATAAAATAACATAATCAAGATGTCAATGGGGATATATCTGTTTCCAATCAAAAAAAGCAGGTAAATGAACATTCTCTTAAATGTGCCTTTTGCTGTGCACTTTCTGTGTTTAATCTCCTGTATCAGGAGTCCTCTTGGGATTCTATCATGTATTTATGCTTCTAAGGAATAAACAATATAGCTAGTGGCTTGGCTAGTGAGACATTTCAAGCTTCACTAACTTGGAAAACTTTTCATTGCCATTAACACCCTGGACACCATGTGCTTCATTAGGCCCTCATGTTACACCCATTTCAATTGCTATCAGCCCATTAAATGGCTATTTTCAACTGTTATCACTGCCATTTCAATGCTTCAGATGGGGGCAACCTGCACCTACCCGCGACGGTGGCAGTTCTAAACATGTGGTTAACCTTGTGAAGGAAAACAAAACTACTTGCTTAGATTTAGGAAGAGATCATGGTTTGGGTCGTTGGGGGTCGTTGCAAAAAAAAAGTAAGTAAGTAAGTGGTAGTAAGAGTTTGTAGCGTAACTTAAGCGCGTATTTAATTTAAGTATGTTACGTATGTTATGAGTTAACTTACATACGTCAACATGTTGACTTTTGGTTTCACACAGGACAGGGACAGCGGTCTCCTGGGGGAAAGTCCTGCGTTTGACTTTGTCACTCATTATACTACATCACCTGACTTGCTCTTTTGCTGTCGTTATATATGTAAACATCATTTGTACGGCCACTGGAGTTTGGGGCCGAACAATTTTCAATGTCCCTGCTGTAATCCAGTTTACCAATAGATGATAATGGCCTACTCGGCCAATAAGGACATATAGTAGGGCCATACCACCTGTAATCTACGCTCCCGATGACAACTGTGCTAAAACACTTGAAGCGGTTGCATGCTGCTTCAAACAGTCTAAAACTCTGGTTGCCACTTAAAACATTCCACTCATGCCATGGCTAGACTGTTTTTAACATTACCCCAAGAAAACAACATTTGGACCACAATTTAGATTTTTTTGACCATTCTTCGGATTTATAAATGAGTCGAGTGAATTGTTAAATGCCCTGTCTGAGCATATCACTCTGTCTCCTCCCTTTGCAGGTGTGCTTGCTGGAGTGTGAGGGTCATGTCTCCTCTTCAATCACATGGGAGGTTTGTAAACGTGCTGTCAAGCTATCGCACCATCCCACACTTTCTGAGGGAGGCGCTCTGTTCAAGAGAACAGGAGAGGAGCTGGAGCTGACCTCTCTTGACCTGAACTCTGACAGTGAACTGCTGCAGTCTGCAGCAGCAGAGCGCTTCCAGGAGGGGGAGCAGGATGACGCACCCTTTGAGCAGCGCAGTGTCCAGTATGACTCATCACTGCTGGAATCCTCTGAGGAGGGGGAGGGCCCGCGGGGTCTGGATCTCAGTCTGGTGAACGAAGAGAGGAAGCTCAGGGGAGAGAGGAATGTGGAGAGTGACAGCCAGCTAGAAGGGGAAGAAGATGACGGCTCAGAGGCCATCACCTTATCCAAACGCTTTGGTGGCTTTCAGAGGGGGCGCCACGGATACAGGAAGCTGATTGGCTCACCCATGAGGCCCCTACAAAAGCGCTATGGCGGGTTCATAGGCGTCCGGAAATCTGCCCGCAAATGGAACAGTCAGAAACGGGTGAACCAGCTGCTCCGGCAGTACCTGGGCATGAGGAGCAGCCGCAGCGGCAGGCTCAACAACGTCCCTGTAACTCGGGTTTGGAGGCAAAACAAACTGTAATGTATTTCTGTTGCTCTCACTACCCCACTTACCTCAACCAATCATGTTTTCAGCAGCTCACTCCAATTTCAAGTGTGACGTCGCCATCGTCATCAAAAGAACAGACTCCGCCATCTTGCTGCACCTCTCTCTGTGTCTCTCAGTAACGAGGAATGTTTTGACCGTGATGTCCTTCTTATTAAGCATATTTTCATGCCATTCTGTGAAATAAAAGAATTAGAGAAGTGCAATTGAATATATTTTTGTGTGTCGGTATAATAAAAGGGGCCAAATGAGATTGGAAAACTGATTCACTGCAAGCTGTTCACCAGAGGTGAGACCTGAGGGTGTGACATTTAAAATCCCGCTGAATGCACTTTTGAAGTCATGGCTACAGCTGGGTATTTTTGCACTCTGTAGTTTCTGTTATGAGAGCTGTTACCGATATCCAGCTTTTTTGTTACTACATAGGTTTCCCCTTTATTTTGGGATTTATTAATAATAATAATAATAATAAAATCAAGTATCTAATTGGAATTGGAACAGCACTGTGCTTTCAAGATGGTTTTGTGAGATAGTTGGACAGAGCTGAAGCACAAACTGTTAATTACTGATTAAAGAATCTAATTTTCTGCTCAAGGAACTTAATTAATTAAACACAATGGATGTAAAATTGGTTTTTCTGAACTTTCAAACGCACCAAAACTCATTTGGTGTTAATTTTGAGTATTTCTCCTCAAAAGAAGCCATGGTCCCATTGCTTCATTCTGAGTATTGACAAAAAAAAAATGTCTTTGTCCTTTCTATTGTATCGTCATTTTGGCCATTTAGTGGGGGTTATCAATGTAAACCTTGCAAGTGATGATTTTCTCTTACAGGAATGAGCAGCAGGTTGGCAGGCTCTCTTGAGCTCCTCTCAGTGGAACAATACTGTCCTCTAGTGTTTGACGAACAAACAAACGTTGCCTTTGACTACTGACTGGATCAGTTTTGCCGTTTTCCTCGGGAATATTTTGTGTAATTCTTGGATTTTTTCTGCAATTTCAGTGACATTAGAAATTCACACAAGATGTCAAACACATAAATATGCCTAATTCATGGCTGATACTTGTCACAGTCAAACTAAAAGATCAGAACATTCCTAAAAAAAACTATTAACCTGTCTATTAACCTCATTCTCACAGTATTAGTAGTGTCTAAGGGACTGTACAACATTTATTTGTGGGTCTCATTGACTTTAATTTTTTTTTTTAAATCACCCTTTCTTCAACATCTCAAAATATTTCACTTATTTAGTACAATTCATTTGACTATTAAAAGCTAAAGGAAGGTGTAAAGAATCATGACAATTCAGCGTACCTAAATGCAACCCATAATATGTGAAAAGAATATTTTTTTACTATACCCATGAATGTGCAGATTAGAAGTGGAATTATAATTTGCCTAAACAAGGTTGAATATTACTGCTGCTCAAATAAAATTGTTCAAAACTGTCTACAAAGACAGCTGATAGACCAACATTGTTTCCAAATATTAGAATTATAAAATAATTTTGATACAGTCCCTTACTTACCCAGCAATTACTGAAATTAAGCAGTTTAAAGTGTTGCTAAGGCGGAACTCAGGAGTAAGGAGAAACTAATCCCCAGTCAGTTCTCAAACATTACTCCACCCAAGGCTGTTAATGTCACTGTAGTCCAATTGTACCTAAGTGCATGAAGCTGGAAAACTGGCACATCCACAGGGTGTGTATTGCATGTTAGGATGGGAAAGGAGGTGTAAGTGCCAACAGCCCTGAAAACCACCATCTTAATGTACCGTTTAACAGCAGAGGGATGAAATGAACTGAGCATGTCAGCTGTGCTCATTATTACACAGAATATGTTTCCGCTTGGGTGAAAAAAACATGTTAATTTGTTTGCCATCGAGATATTTCCCCCCACTTGCAGTTCACAGTCATTCTTTTGCATCTTAATAGTGTTTATTAGTGTTTTACTATGAGGTGTAATAATGTGTGCGTACGAGTGTGTGTGGGTGACTGCGGAGTGCGAGTGTGACTGTGCACGTGCATGTGTGCGTTTCTCTGTCAATCCAACACAAGAAAATGGAATTTGTGAATACAGTGTACATTTCAGACTACATTTCTAGCATTATACCATTGTTCTGAGTCGTCATACAAAATGTGTATAGAGAAAACGACAATAAAATAGTTTGCTATTTCTTTTGTGGACTGTCATGCCGAAGGAAAAGAGAACAAAACAACATTTCAAATTATCAGTGCTTTTTTAATTTGTGTTTGACAATATATTTTTTCTTTTTATTGCTATTACAAACTCGTTTCACTAATGCTAGTCGTCCCATTGCCATGACTCCGTAGATTCAAGAATAAAACCATTAACACTGGTCGTATGCCAACACATGGGCAGGAAGGAAATAGGAACTTGGTTGAGTCGAACCAAAATCTACCTTATTCTTGTGAGTTCATATTCCAACAAAGTGCCAAAAAACATGAAAATTCCAAAAAATAATCTGCCCAATACACGGGCGGAACGAGACGTAAAAAAAAAAAAGAAAAAAAAAAGGTATAAAATACTTGTACGTAACTCAAAGCACACAATATAATGTACATCATAACCACTGTGTAACCACTGGAAGAGAGGGTTGGAATAAGGAAAACAGCCGAGTAGCAGTCTAATACAGTGGAGCTACAGGGGCAGTTGTATGACCTTTGGATGAAGTAGGAGAGTATTGTAGGCTTAGCACGTCACATGGTCAAAGTCAGTCAACAGTTAGCACCATCGCAGACTTCAGTTTTCAGGATCAAGTTACAAAGATACAGAAAAAGTCCATTTGCATTTCTTTAGGAAAGAAACAAAAAAGGTTGAGGCTACATCCACACTAATAGGCTCTCCATGCACACGAGCGTTTTAGCACCGTTTCAGAAATAATCTCCACCAATGCTAATGTGGCTGAAGACGTCCTAACACGTGACCGTTCACCTACACCGAGTATGCGTGTGCAGGTGTAAACAGGAAACAGATTTTCTACTGTGAGGGTAGTAACACACAAGTACTGCGGAGGAAGAACAGCCATGGCGAAAAGTAAGACCAGAGGTTTTTTCGCTTGGACCGACGATGAGGTTGAACCGTTACTGAAAGAAACGCATGAGCATAAGGCGGTGGGAAACACCGATTGGGGAGTCGTTGCAAAGCACACACGGCAATGTCGTATCGAACGTGCCGAATCGGGGGAAGGACATGTCGTGACTGATAAGACCCAAACAGGAAGCCAGCGTGTCTACATCGTCGCTCTCAAAAGACTTAAAACGCAATCCCTTTTTTTGTTTGTTTTCGAGCTACAAAAAAGGGTCGGCAACATTTAACAAAACCTCTGCTTTGTGAGTTTTTGAAAACACCAGTAGTAGTGTGGACGCTAGGCAGAAATGTAGCAAAAGGGATGCGTTTTTTTTGCAAAAATTTATTGGTATGGATGTAGCCTGAAAGTAAAAAACAGAACTGTTTTTTTTGATGGCTCTCAGGCCCTAATTTATATCCTCTTTTTGATAAAAGTGTCTCTCTTGTCACTCATCCATCCATTCACTTCTCACGCTCTCTCTCTCTCTCCATCACGCAGCAGTCTTTAGTCGGGGAAGCGCTGGCAGGCTTTTTTCCAGCGGCAGGCGGTGCACCACTGGTCCTTGCGCTCCACTCCATACACCTTGCGGCACTTTTTGGCCTCCCCGCGACCCTTCCTGCGGATGTACAGTAAAGACACAAATCATGTGGACGAGAAACGATGTGAGGGAGCAAGAAAGGAAAGGGCGCTTCCACGCACACTTGATGCGATCAACTCTATAAAAGCAGATGAGACTGAGGGGAAAATAGAGTGATAACAAATGAAGGGAAGATTTAATCAATTTTATCTTTCCTGCCCAAGTCAATGTGGAAATGGGATTTTGCAAGCTGCAGAAAGTGGGAGATAAAATCGAACAGCAGAAAGATGTTCTGGACCCAGCTCAATAAATTAATTCATTTACACGCAATGTTAAAAGATATACGGCACCTTCCTGATAGTGATCTGCAGAGATATGCACAATATACATATCGCCTGTCAAAACCAAACAAAAAAAAAAGGTACAGTTGAAAACAGAATCGCCTCAACACTAAACTCATCAGGTCTTTAGATTAGAGCGATTAACTCTATTGATCATTATTGAATAGTTTAGTAGAGTATTTTGTCGAGCAACAATGCCAAATATTTCCTAGTTCCAACCTTCAGTTTTGTGAGTACTTTCTGCTTTTCTTGCATCTTGTGTGAGGATACATGTAATATCTTTCGAGCGCTAGTCACACAACACAAGACATTTGATGACGCCACATTGGTCTTTAGGAAATCGTGATGGACATTTTGGACCGTTGTCTGACATTTTTTTAGATTGGCAGATTAATCAATAATGGAAAATAATCTTTTTGGTACACAGGGTTGAATTGGGCAACGACTGCATCTAAGGCTCTCCTGTTTTCTGGAGAAATAAAATGTTTGCTCACAAGAGTAATGTTGGAGTAACATGGGCGTATTTGTTCAGGTCAGTCAATCGAGGGACAACAAGAACTTATTGTAGTTACTGATCTGGCGCTACTCAGCACTCAGTAGCTAAAGCCTCACCTGAAGGAGCAGTGAGTGCGGGAGGGTGATGCACTCATAGGCTGTAGCCTGTTCTGCTGGAGCCACTGTTCCCCGACACTGACCGACCGAAAGCGAGGTTTCACCACCTAAAGAGACACGACTACAGATTAAGTACAAAGGCACCATGGGGAATAAGTCATGGAAGGAAATGTGGTCAGTGGCAGGCATGGTCACAATTAATCTAAGTAAATCAGGTATGGTGTTAAAATGTGAGGGAGGCGGGTACACAAACAGACACATATGAAGACAGAACGGGACAGAAGACCCACTGGAGTGTTACTGTGGCCAGAGACGGCGGTGGAGGTGGAGGTGGAGGCGGAGGGGGTCCAACCCTGGCAGCCGGGGTTTCTGGGGGCCACAGACACCTGGACGGGGCTGCAGGCCTGTATGGTGCAGGAGAGAGGAGGAAACACATGATGCATCAAATCTGTTTGACCTTTGAACTGACTTACAGCCTGTTCCGTATCAAAAGTAAGTAATGCTCTTTTCCCACCAAAATATGCAGTTTTTTTTTTATATATTTGGGAATACACGAAAATGGCGATAGGCTCCTTTCCCATTGCCGAGAGACGAGTTTGCCTTATTTCCTGCTGTGTCATGTTACGTCACAGATAGTAGAAACAGCAGAAAGCAGTTACGGTAGTTACTTTTTTATATCTATTACCTATTCAGTTTCTCTTCCAAACTCTCAAACCAGAGTTGATGATTGTTATATTTTGTTTCTGTCGAGTTTGAATAAAGTGTGCTCGACGTTGATCAGCGAGGTGAAACGACTGTTGTCTGGCGGCTTTGAGGAGAGCATATTAACTGCATGTTTCGCACGTTAACAAATTATGATAATTGTCCAAATCCCTGTTTATATTATTTATTATATGATCACTTCAACGCGCCGGAAAAGGGGTGAAAATGAGCGTGTCCACCGGGGTGTGATTTCTTCCATCACTGCACGGAGCTGAAACCGATGAATACAATTAGATCCATTTCCCTGTGTACATGTGGGAGGATAAAAAAAAGTTGATTCAATTCAAATCCTCCATTTCCATTTTCTATTAATGACAATGGCTGTTGGGTTCCAGAAACACAAATTCCTAAACTTGAAACACTGATGTTGCCCTTGCGTCAGCTTGATTGCCAAATGGTTACAACTAATCAATTAATGGCGTTCAAATCAATCCAGCTGCTGGACAACATCCAAAATGCCATACATTAAAAGATCGTTATCCAATTTCTCCTCACTGAGCAACACAGAACTCGCACATGCTTATGCATTCTTACCACCCCGTCCCACGGTGGGGACAGAAAAGCTTTGATTTTTTTATTTATGCTTTTATATTTTATTTATATTTATATTTAAAGAATCCATGATTTTGGTGAGTATCCACTGTGTTAACCCTGGAGTCACATTCTGTGTGCCTAGAGCAGGGAAAAAAAAACGTTCTGGTGTAAGTTCGCCGTTGTGGTCAGGCATTTCAAGCCCCACGCCGTCAGCAGCCATGACACCCACACTAATTCTCCTCCCCCAGCAGCACTGACCCACAATTCAACCTGCACTCTTGCTTCGGCACGACGCGCTAGATTTCTGAATCCACGAGGAAATAAAAGACAAATACGGTACGAAAATGGACACAGTTTCGCATCTGTATCGTATTAAAAAAAAGAATGAAGAAAGAATTGCTTATTTTTTAAGTTTGCGAGGGACGTTTTCCCGAAGGTTTTTAGGTTGATTCAGTCCAAAGTGGGCATGGACTTGTTTACATCGGGTCGATTCCACCGAACAACTAAACTGGAAGAATTCACGTCGTGTCATTCTGCCTTTTGCAGGCTGCTGAGAGTCTAGTCTCCTCGGGGGGCGCGGGCAAGCCGACAGCTTACTCTCTCACTGTCACAAAGCATCCATTTACAGGCTCAGTGGTACAGGGTAAATGCAGGTCACCAGTGAAATGTGCTGCTTTGTGATGCATAAACACATTTGTTGCTCATTGGCTCGTTAGAGGGGCATCTGCATGGGGGCGCTGGGTAAGGAGGACCTATGAAACCACAAAACAACATGAAACCCCTGCAAAGAAACTCCAATACAAAATTCAAACAAACGAAGACTATGTCCTTTGAGATATTTGGTACAAAGAAAATGAATCTAGATACAATAGTTTCTGTTTTCATTCGCAGCCTGATTTCGTTTCAAAAATGAATTTTTGCAAAAAGTAAACTGTGATGATTGGATCATAGATTCCTGTATTCACACACTACATGTACGCCAGACATTTAATAATTTATGCGAACAAGGGCCGAGCTGTCTCCTTTCATCGCTCTCAAATTATTTCAGCCCACAAAACACGCCTGGTTGCAGAGAGGAACTCCAATACTGGGAACTAAACAATTATTCAGTGAAATGAGTGATCTTGAATGCCAACGCTAAAACAGGTATTTTAATTGACTTGCAATTTTGTGCCAAGAACTATTAGACAGATTGTGCTGGACTATTTCGTGCCGTGGTGACTTCCTGGAGTTTACGTTAATCTGCAACCTCATGGTGACAACAGGCGTCTTTGGAGCTGGTAGATGGCTTTTGTTACCTTTGAACGGAGCCAGGATACATTTGTCCTCGTTTCCAGTCTTTATGCTAAGCTAAGCTAAGCTAACCAGTTACCTCGCTACAAGAAAAGAAAAAATGTCTTAAATTTTTTAAAAGACGTAAAACACAGTGAAAACACTTAAGAATGTATATATAAAATAAGATAAAAATACTATATATATATATATAAAAAATAAAATATGGGGTGTAGCTATAATAATTAGATCTGGTATTGTGTTTCTTTACACGGAGACATTTCTAAAATATATTTGGGTATTTCTGTTATACATGCTAATCTTTTGTAGAAATAGCGTTGTTTCCAAATGATCCAGATCAGTCAAGAGGATTTACTCATTTATTTCCCCCAATATTAAAGTGGACATATCATCTGCACTTACATTTGGGTATCTGGAGTGCAACAAGGCTCCAAGAACTACCTTTGCAAATGTTTCTCACATGCCAACCAGAGCAGACTGGGCTTTTATCAGGAGAGGGTCTTAAAGAGACAGGCGCGAGTGTTTCAGACAGAGGGTGAAAGTATATATTCAAACAGACAGTATGAGGGGGGAAACAATTGTTTTTTGAACATACAAGCATGTGAACATGTTCTAGTAGAAACCCAAAGTACAAGCATGAACCTGGAAATGAGCACGATATGTCCCTTTTAAAAGACACTTTCCCTGCCAACATGTGACAGTCAGCACAGTCAGCAGGCCGAAACTCCTCAGAGACTGAGAGCAAACACTGCTGCACCCACCTGATAGAGATGCTCCGAGTGGATCTGCCAGAAGCTACTGGGGGCCGACTGGCTCAGCGGACTGGGCCTGCTCGGACCCGGCCCGGAGCTGGAGTTGGACCTGGGTCTGTGAGCTGGGGGGATCTGGACCCCTGAGGCCGGAGGAGAACCGCAGGAAGTCCAGCTGAGATGAGAGGATGAGGCCTGGCCCAGAGCCTGCTGGGAAGGAGCCGGAGCGGAGCTGGCATCCACGCTCTCACAGGAGAACTTGGTGTAGTAGAAGTCTTCTTCTCTCTGCGACTGATCTGACCCACTGCTGTGTGTGTGTGTGTGTGTGTGTGTGTGTGTGTGTGTGTGTGTGTGTGGTAGGAGTGTGTAAATGTGTGTGTGTGTGTTTGGCAGATGGAGGGGACAGACACACAGGGTAAAAAGATTGAGTTGTTTGTTTGGACCATTACTGAAAGCAGCACTTACTGTGTCCCAGATATAAAATCTCAAATATGTTTCATCACTTCCGGCAACTAAGTCAAAGCTCTTCCACAACCTGAAATTTTTATTCCCTCCTGTATTTTTAATGATGTTTTGCAGCTCAGAAATGTTCTAAAAGGGCTTAACTGTCTGGTTTTCACTACACCTCAGACTACAATGGAGGAGTGACTCCAAAGCTGGAAACCTGGAATGTGCAACAGAGATAAAAATTCCCTTATATTCCAAACTCTATAGTAAAATCACTTACAACAATGTTGCGATTAATACCACATAAAAGTAATAGTGTTGATAGAGTTAGATATACAGTTTGCCAATATTAGACTTGTCTCTTATATTCTTGTGCGGCTGCTTGTGTTCAGACATCATTTGAGAAGTTTGGCTTCTTTTGTTAAAAATGTTTCATGTTGAGATTTACTCAAAGTAAGGGACTGTATGAAAATGACCAGCAGGTAACCGGTATTTTCCCAAGCCACATATACAATATATTTAATTTCAGCCATCCCTTGAAAGATGTTATGCTTAAAAACTATATAGAGGTAAATGATTGTTAAAAAAAAAAAAAAATAGGCTTTCCTGTTTGCCTTCGCATGGTTCATACGAGGTGTTGAAAAGCTTTTTATTTCAGTAGTTTAGTAGTTAATTTAGAAATTCCTAGCTAAAAAAAATTGAAGACAGCTGGACTAAAATGGACACACACTTTATACATTTGGGGATTTCTAATTTGACTTCTTCAAATGAGTGGAGGCTATTTAAAAAAATATGATAACAACAAGCAGATATTTATGTTTACATAAGTTTGCCTCTTTTAGTCAATTATGGTTGAAGTATTATTTTATATAGTTTTTATTATTTGAAGATATTGGATTTATTAATTACCATATTATTATTACAATACTAAGTTATCAAAAAAAGTATAATTTTGGTAGATGTACCAAAACTCACGTATTGTATCCGCAGCAGTATTGAAACATTTCAAGCAATAACCATCCCTAATAAGCATGCCACTGATTGCACACGCACATGCAACTCACCCCAGATGCAGCACACGGATGTGTCGTTTCATTCCGACTGAAGACGTGAGCACCTTGCCACAACTGGGCCACAGACACCGATACACACTTCTGAAAGAGCTCTGCGGGAGAGGGAAGAACACAGCACAGGGTGAAACACAGGGTGAAGCACAGGGTGAAGAACAGGGGAGAAGGTGGGACGGGAAATAAAGAGAAAGGCACAGAAAGGCACAAAGTACAGAGAGAAGGAGAGAAAACACAAGATACTTCCTTTGCTGATTCGAGAGGCTTCTGAGGCAGCGGTTTCCACCATATGGTGCTGGCGAGTAGCAGTGAAACTTTTCAGGGAACATACACAGCTATGTACCTTTGGCTTTTTGGCATTAAGCTCCTCTCCCTGCTCCAGTTCCATTTGTAGGCCTTCGTCGGGGCTGCTGTCTACCTCAGTGACGGACGGCGAGGGGGCGGGGCTCACGTTGCCGTGGTCCCAGCTCCAGTATCCGCTGCTGCCGCTGTCAGAGAGCTCGCCGCCACCGCACTCCATGTCAGCTGACGATGTCGAGCCGGCTGGAAAACCAGGAAGGTACGTTTACGGAAATGACCTCCTGACCTTTTTACCCTACAGAATGACCCATTTTCTCTCAACACTGTAAATATGTAAAAGAAAAACTGTAAACCACCATCGTTATTTTTGCCTGATACTCAGCAAAATCATTTTGTGTGAAAATATACGTTATGGTTTAGAGATGAAAAAGTCTCTGTTCCTTTATGACTGAAATAGACACTGTGCATTTGGGACTGCTGCTCTCCTCTCTGCGGGTGTCTCGCACCGGTGCCAAAGTTGTGACGTGTCTCCATTTCTGACGGTTTTACCATCATTACAGCTTCTCTTTACTTCCTCTTCCTCTGCTCCCTGTTTATTGATATTTTAGGCTGAGTGTCCACGTAGCGTTTTTCTCTGGCACAAAAGTGAAGTTTTTTATAAACTAATGGATCACTAATTACAAAAAATGCCATGTCATTTGTATCCAGTAACTGACTACATTTCAAAGGTATCTGACCCCACACTGTGTATCAAGCATTCATAGATGTGTTGCGTGCCAGTAATAAAGCCATCAGTTACAACCTAAAAGCCATTTCAAAGGATGCCTTGTTAGAAAGTGGGACTGCAAATACGCTGGAGAGGCTTGTGTGTTGGTGAGGTGAGACAGACCTGGTCCAGGATCTGTTTGTGGAGCGCTCTGCACCACGGGGCTGCAGGACAGGCTGGTCAGAACCATGGCCGCCATGATCTCGTCCATCTCCACCGACTCTGGGCTGCGGAAACTGCACACAAGAGATATTGTTAGACTCTGGCGTGACGAAGTCCACCCTCACACACTCACAAGCTGTAACCTGTCCCTCACCAATATGGTGCCTCTCTCGCAGCTGACCCATTGCCGTGGTGCGTTGTGGGTCCCACAGCCATGTTGCTCCAGCCTTGCTCGGCCTCCCTCTGCAGCAGGTGAACTGACGTCTTGTTCTTCCGATGCACACTCTCCACAAATACTTTTTCAGCCTGTGCACACCTCTGTGTACACACATTTGGATAGAAGCAATGAAAAAATTAGCTCCAAGTTCCAATCTGCAACAGTTATGTTTTTTTCTGCAAACACTACACTCTAAATCAGTGAATTTTGAGTTTTGGCTATTTTGTCTTCTTTCAGACTGGTGAACACATTTAGGTGTTTATTTTTACTAACTTTGTCTATTTGCATCTTTAGATTTCTCTTTAATTCCCTAAATAAAAGTTAGCATTAGATAATACCTGCATATTTAAACATAACGTTTCGGAAATCTTTTGATACAAAACAATAATTGTCCTAATGTAAGTAATTAACCGGGGAAGTTTCACGTGATATCTATTAGTTCAACTTTTATCCCTATTCACCTGTAATGTCTTTCAAAATGTATGGCATTTTACAATACACATATTTAAAAGTCGTTTTCACAAAATGTGAGCCAGAAATCGCCCTTTCAGCAGGACTTACCTACACCGAACCTTCCAGTTTCATTCCTATCTACGGTATATTCTAAAGGTTGTTACAGAGGGCTTTGTTCACATATCAATCATAGCCTGTTTTATATAACATTATATTCCTAAAAACATAGCCAAAACTGATTTTCTTCTTATTGCCGTTTTTCTGATCTATGGAGTAATAAAAATAAAATGGAGATATAAAAAATTCCCTCGATTGACAACCTTTGACTCTAATGTTTCAACAAAGTGAAACAAGAACTTTAAACCTGGCTTCATCCAATGTTCACATTTCTGGTGGCCGGTGATGCGTTTACCCAAAATGTAAACGAATGAATCGGAGGTAAAATTATGGATAAAACTAAATGATGCGACATGATGGATGGAAAATCCCAGTTAACATGAAACGGGAGTCTCATCCCTCTCCATCCGCTCACCAGAGTCTGCTGCACGGCAGGCCCGATGCTGTTGTGGGTCGTTGTAGAGGTGCAGGCCTGTAGTCCTGACGGGCAGACTGCCGTCCCGCCTGGTCCTGCTTCAGCACTGTCCTCGGGTCCCATAGCTGCCATGGTGCTGCTGCACACAATAAGGGGACTCAGCACAGTGTCACACCTCCCTGCAGAACAGACCCGAGGAACAACATGAGATTTAAAGCAATAGAAATATCTGACTGCATTTTCAAATGTTTCTACGGCAACGACATATTCATACAATTGCTTATTTAAGGGGTAGTTCAGCAATTACACTTCTATTAAGTCAGGGTACTCACAAGAGGCCAGATAAAAAAAAAAAAAATTAAAAAGGAAAAATCAAAACAGCAGAGGTTGAGACATCCTGACTCTTAAAGATATAATATGTAATATTTCTGCACTAATATGTCTAAAAACGATTAGACCTATGTTCTGTATTTTGTTGAGTTGCGTACCTACATTATCCCAAATGTCTCAACAATTTTCAAACCTTGAGAACTCTAATCAAGGTAACAGTACGTTTCATTTGGTTTTGTGTTCACGGCGGAAACACTAGTTTTTTAAAGAATTAATGTTTTTGTTAATTAATGTTTTTAATCAGTATTTTTTTTACCAGCTTTACTCACAGAGTAAAGCAGACTTCTGCGTACAATTTGGCTCCCAATAAAACCCTTTTGAACGATTGGATCCTAAATTATGCGAGGAACAAGCTGAGTTGATGATCTGCTACGCCGTCTTTCGTTACTGTTTCGATTAAGAGCCCCCTAGTGGCAGACAATTACACGTTGCATGTTTAAGGCTGCATTCACACCAAATCAGGGGTTGCGGCAAAAATGCAGTCCTCCCATTAATTTAAATGTGGGTAGTGTGTTTGGGCTGTGGGGCGGTTGGGACAGTAGGGGATGGCGGAACACGACGTGACACCCACACCGCCACACAACTCTGTCTGTAGTATGACTCTAGTAAACACAGGATCCTACATTTACAACAATGCAACCTAATAGCCTCTTTCATTCGAACATCAAACCTAAGATAACCCTGATGACATCATCAGGTACTCCTGCTGACCAGTAAACTGAACTTCATGTGTAAAATCAACGGAGTGCCCGTTTAAACTGTTTATTAAAATCACCTATATATTATATAATATTACCTATACATTTCTTTAAGTCAATTGTGTTGCTATATTTGAACAGCCTACTTCTTAAAAGCATTAATCGATGAACGATAAAGGTTATTACCAACTAGGGAGAATATTCTCGGAATAAAGCATGGCATTAAAGTATAAATCTTAGGCTTTCTCTGATAAATACACATGTTGATCTAAAGAGGAGACAGCTTCGCCAATTGGTGAGGGTTCTCACTCCACACCACAGGGGATTTGAAAAGGGTCGCAGGAATTTGAAGTGAACACAGACTTAGTGTGGATTTAGACAGTCGCTGGACCAACATATTGCTGTAGCCTTGTTGTCTATTCTAATAAAGTATGTGACTGATAAAGTGCTCCACAGATGTAATCTGAGGTTTGGGTGCATTCACTGTGGCCTGTCCCCCATAGAGGTAAAATGGGGTGATGCTGCATTCAGGGCACAAGGGAATAATGCTGATGAAATGGTCAAAGCAGTGATTTTGCAATATTTACCACCCACAATTTACTATGTTTAAAGTATTAAGCCAATGTTATGCTGTCAAACTCAATGACTGGAGTTTTCTGAATAGTCCTATTGGTCCTGACCATAATCAAACTATAGATTACGTCCACTAATCGGAAGATCGGCAGTTCAGTCTGCATGCTGAAGTGTCCTTGGGCAAGATACAGAACCCCAAATTGCTCCCAAAGGTATAGCCATATAGTGTGAGTGTGTGTGAATGAGCATTAGAGTAGATGATGAGCAGTTTGGCACCTTCGTACGGCAGCCCTGCCATCAGTGTATGAATGTGTGTGTGTGTGTGTGTGTGTGAATGGATAAATGTTGGCATGTAGTGTAAAAGTGCTTTGAGTGGTCGCGACACTAGAAAGGTGCTACATAAATAAGAGTCCATAGTCACCATTTCAAATAACATCCACACGCTGCAGCAAATAAATAAATAAACAATAACAACAATAACAGAGCTAAAATATTGATTTGATTTGTGGCAAAAGTGCCAAATATTTTGTGAGGATTTTCACAATTTTAATCGTCGTAAATTAAATATAAAACAAATGTCACTTTGAACTACTTTCTGAAATATTGCTCACTTGCTCCCAACATAATTGTTATTTGGGCTAGTTGTAGCCATAAACAATAATATTATCAATGTTTTTTATGGTTATGATGATGACGATTATTATCCGTTTGTTTTTATTAATCACATACTTCTAGTATTTATTATTATGATCAATGTTACTATTTTAAAAAAAACAATACAACAGTACAACCAGGCACATCAATAAATTGTCAAATAACTAATTTCTCTGAAATATTCCTCATATTGTGTTAAAACGTGTCTGTATCACAAAAGGAAGTGTGTCAAAAAAAATACCAGTTAATTTTGATAAACCCCCATGATAGGAGTTTACAACCATTGCTGGTTGACTTATAAGTGGAGGTCTGGAGTACCAGGGCATCGTTGTTACGTTGTTTACAACTTAAAACCCTTCGCCTGACTATTTTCACCAAGAACGTTCAACTCTCCCATTCTTTCCCGGGCCCTCGAACGCAGCATAAAACCCGATTTCCCCCCACCTTTGCACCAATCAGCGTCCGGCTTCAGTAGTAAACAAGTGTCAGGATGTGGGCGGGGAGCCGCCGCTCATTGGCCGAGCTCTGGTTTTCAGGTACACACCTCCTTTCTGACAACGTGTTCAGACACGAGTTTCGCCAGGGGACCGAGCCGGACGAGGGAATACTGCTGAAAATAACCTTATTTTTTAATTTTTTCTTCACGCGAAGACAATCAAAGACGCGCTGAAGTCAAATATGACCCGGCATGCAACGGAGGGAGAAGATGCACAGAAGGATGCAAACGCAGTGTTTGTAAACACTGTCGCTAAAATTAACAGAACAATAACGTCATCCCCCGACTGATGTAGTGGAGGCACATGCGACGAAACTCATATGTATGGAGACGTATTAAGAGCTTACACGCGTTTCAATACGAGACATTATCATTTCATACTATAATACATACATCTTACAAGTACGCTACTGCAAATTTGAGTTGCGCACGACCTTAAAATCTAGCAATGAACACTTTTCCAAACGAATAAAAAGAGCGTGTATGGTGGTGGTTATGATGCACTTTAGGATAATAACCAAGACCAGGAGTCCGAGTTTATCATCCTTCAACTACAACGCTGATCTCCACCCGGCAACGCAGATTGAGATCAGGAGAAACACCCCCCTCCCTCCCTCCCTCACCCGCTGAAGGAAAACTATGTTTTTACTGTGCTCGCTGCAACACAAAAGCCTCTCCGCACAGAAAGAAAGCGATATATCTCGTACCTACTCGTTCGGTGGAGACCTCCGTCCTTTTCGTGCCGTCGGAGCTGCAGCAGCGGGTCGTCGCTGCCTGGCTGTCCCGCCGTTCGCCGGCTCTCCAGTCTGCTGCCGGGGGAAAGGGGGTTGGTCGGTCGAATACGCGCCTACGTGTGTTTGTTTGGTGAGCCAATGCCGGTGGTGGCAGCTGGGCAGAGCGCAGAGACATCAACCTCCAGCGCGCCGTGCACAAAGGATGATCTAGGTGAGGGGTTACCAGAGCAGCAGCCGCAGCAGCATCCTCACTTTCTGTCTGCCTGTCTGTCTGTCTCAGGCACATGCAAACCAGTGTTTGTTCATCTCAATCACATCAGCATTAGAAATGGTGTTGATGTTTGGATTCTGTCCTTCATACATAAATAAACAAGCATGTACATAATTCGATTTTTTCCCCCGCATAAAATTAAATTGGAATTACAGAAAAGGTTTGAGGGTATTTTTTCCCACACAATTTCCCTACAGTTTATTAAGATGCTACACATAGCAATGCAAATATAGCCTAAATATGATCCAATATAGATATAGTACAAATAATTGATCAAATGTACCACAAACTACAATGAGGTCACTGAGACACCACTACATCACTATTCACTACTAGAAGTGTCAAGAGACATATCATAATAGTGGCATTTATTGAGGCATATTGCTAGTATGTGCAACGTACAGTGCTGCTGTTAATCTGATACAGAGAAATAACTTGTTTGCATTGCATTTTAAAAAACACAGATCAGTGATTGAACCCCTTCAAGCGTCATTAAACGTTTTAATCCAATCGCACAAAACTAATAAAACTGCTGACACCATGGCGTACAGCCCATACACCCCCAACATTACATGATTAATTGACTGCATGGAGATCAAA